>JACJUY010002038.1:24091-50863 GCA_014220935.1 Platorchestia sp. MABIK
CAGGGCTGACGCAAGTGGCACAAACACAGGGCTGACGCAAGTGGCACAAACACAGGGCTGACGTAAGTGGCACAAACACAGGGCTGCAAGTGGCACAAACACAGGGCTACAAGAGGCACAAACAGCGCCCATAGCTCACCACACACGGCTACGGAGTCCGTGACATTTGCGACACTCGCAGTTTTTGCGGGCGGGGCGCGGCCTTACAGGGGACGCCCGACACACCCTCGTTGATAATGCGTTTTTTGCGGGGCTCGACACGGCACAGTAGTGAGGGCCGCCTCGTTATTGCCCTCTTATGGTGCCGCGCCTGCTCCAGATGATGCGCTGCCCGCTTTTTTGCGGCCCGAAGCGCTGGCCTGCAGTACGGGACTCGTGCGCTACTTTGGGACTGGGACTTGTGGTGGTGTTGTGGTCTGCTGGGAGGCTGGGACTTGTGGCTCTGTTGGGAGACTGGGACTTGTGGTGGTGTTGTGGTCTGCTGGGAGGCTGGGACTTGTGGTTTTGCGTGGAGACTGGGACTTGTGGTGGTGATGTGGTCTGCTGGGAGGCTGGGACTTGTGGTCTGCGGTGAGACTGGGATTTGTGGTTCTGCTGTGAAACTGGGACTTGTGATGGTGTTGTGGTCTGCTGGGAGGCTGGGATTTGTGGTTCTGCTGTGAGACTGGGACTTGTGGCGGTGTTGTGGTCTGTTGGGAGGCTGGGACTTGTGGTCTGCTGTGAGACTGGGATTTGTAGTTCTGCTGCGTGGCTGGGACTTGTGGAGGTGTTGTGGTCTGCTGGGACTTGTGGTGATATTGTGTGCAAATTTGGGAGGCTTGTAGTGCTGTGTTCTGCTTGGAGACTGGGACTTTTGGTATTGTGTTTTATTGTGAGACTAGGACTAGAGACGCTTTAGTACTTTAGCGAAAGTGCTGTGTTGCAGGAACGATGTTAAGGTGAGCGATAAGGAGCGGTATCATGGTCGCAACCACATTCAAATAGGGAGAGGAAGTTACAGGGCTCCTATTTTTGTCATTATTTATTTGTCATTAACAATCTATTTTTGTCGTACAATATTTGTCATTAACAATCACTACGTATATGTGGAATTTATAAAATGTATAATCCTTATGAACATTGATGAGAACATAAGCCCGTACTTTGAGCCCATATGCTGTACTCTGACTCAAAATCGTCTGTCAACTAAACATTCACTTCTTCTTTTTTAGTTTGTCATCATTTTGATCCGCGCCTACATGCCTATTTTAGAATTAGAAAGCGAGTACGATGAGTACAGTGAAGATGACTCATGTTTCAAAGCTGCGAGGAGTAGTTTCCAAATCTGTTTTTTTTGCTTAGGCGACGTCCTAGTTGACGAATGCTTGTTGTGAATGTCAGGTTGTGTACATTACCATCTGGTGAATGTCAGGTGGTGTACATTACCTTCTGGTGAATGTCAGGTGGTGTACATTACCATCTAATGAATGTCAGGTGGTGTACATTACCTTCTGGTGAATGTCAGGTGGTGTACATTACCTTCTGGTGAATGTCAGGTGGTGTACATTACCTTCTGGTGAATGTCAGGTGGTGTACATTACCATCTGGTGAATGTCAGGTGGTGTACACCACCTTCTGGTGAATGTCAGGTGGTGTACATTACCTTCTGGTGAATGTCAGGTGGTGTACATTACCATCTGGTGAATGTCAAGTGGTGAATGTCAAGTGGTGAATGTCAAGTGGTGTACATTACCTTCTGGTGAATGTCAAGTGGTGAATGTCAAGTGGTTTGCATTACCATCTGGTGAATGTTAAGTGGTGATCGTCAGGTGGTGTGGATTACCATCTGGTGAATGTCAAGTGGTGAATGTCAAGTGGTGTACATTACCATCTGGTGAATGTCAAGTGGTGAATGTAAAGTGGTTTGCATTACCATCTGGTGAATGTTAAGTGGTGATCGTCAGGTGGTGTGGATTACCATCTGGTGAATGTCAAGTGGTGAATAGCATTAGGTGCGGATTACTGTCTGCTAAATGTCAGGTGGTTTGCATTACGTTGGGTTCAATTTCAAGTGGTGAATATCAGGTGGTGTATCTCCACATGTGGTGAACGTAGAATGGTGCACAGTTCCCAGCTATGAATGAGACACGGAGTTGCGCTATCGCTCTCTGTAGCTGATCTCAATACTCGCCCACTGAATGATTCCAATACTTGCTAATGAACTCATCACAATACATGCTCAGTAACTGAACTCAATACACGCCCAATATTCATATCAATAGCCGTACACTAACTGACGTAAGAAACTATACATTAACTGATCCCTACAGTTGTCCTTTAACTACTGTGTACCGGCGTGCTGGCTGGCGGTGTTAGTGGAGAGGTTCTCTCAGTTCTCAGGTCTTTTGTCATCCTTGCCTTGAGTACATTACGACTCCTACCTGTGTTAATATTTTACTACGCTTTTAATATGCATCAACAAAGATAGAGCTGGTGCCCATACGTTCGAAGTAGGTGCTGATGGTTAGTGTTAGTTACTGTAGATTAGTACAGGTCTTTTCAGGTAGATATTGGTTGATGTAGAGCAGGTCTTTGCAGATTAGTTTAGGCTATGTAAATTGAAACAGATCTTTGCAGGAAGATACTGGTTGATGTAGATTAGTACACGTCTTTGAAGGCAAATGTTAGTTGATGTAAATTATCATAGGAATTCACAGGGGAATACTTATTAGCATAAATTCGTTCAGATCCTACCATGGAAACACGGGTTGGTGTAAATTTGTACTTATTGTTGTGTGCAAGTTAGTTGGGTCAGTGTAGTTCCATTAAACTGATCTACGTAAATTAGTGATGAAATTCCGTAACAGCTAAATCTAATACAAGAATAATATTATTGTAAAGTTTTTTGAAGAAAAACCGGTGTAACTGTGTTTGATGTAAGAGTTTTGAATTCTAATCTTTCCCTAGATATTATTTCATAACATATTCATCGAAATAGCTTTGAGCAACACTTATGAGTGATTAGAAACCCAAGCAATTACTTCTCCCCTCTCAACAGCTGTTCATAGCAACACAAACTGGAAGAGTAATAACTTGAATGCGGATAACTTGAATACGCGTAAAAAAGTGTAAAGTGAATCACTGTCCAATATACAGCGGCGCCGCCATTGTGTGTAAACAAAAGTACTAATCAGCTGTAGCAAATTTCATCAACGCCCAAGAGGTCGTTAAGCTCCGGTTGCCCTGGTCCTGCCACTTACGCTGTCTCGGCTGAGTGGCAGACCGCCTAACTCCCAATACAATGATTGTGGAGCCGACCACAGCAAAAACTTTACGTTGGTCTTGTTATGCTCGGGGAAGTGAAGCGTACTCCTAAAACACTTCGACCAGTGAAGACTAAGTTCATCACGGGCTTATATTAGCGTTAATATTGTGCAATACATGAATTGTAATTTTGCTGGCCCATGCTACATGCGTGTAAAGTGTGTGTGTTTGCAGGAATGTCTTGAATTGAAAAGGTCTTCGTTAACTTTAGGCAAGCGCACGAAGACCAAGAAAGTATTATGGATCAAAAATTCTGCCAGTGTATGTTCGTAACAAATAAATAGAAGAATTTGACAAATTTGCGTAGTAAAGTATATGAAAACCAAGCATTTGAACTTATCAGGGACATGGAATTTTCTTTCTGTATATTTTTCATGTACAGCATTTTGGCCCTCTGAAAAAGCAGCGTAGCTTACGCTTATTACTTCGTTCTCGATTCAAACACGACCGTATAATATTAGGAACTTTTCAAAACCGGAGTGACAAGTTTATCAATTTTCGCTCACAAGTTGTGTTCCCACAAATTGAGCGGACGTAGGAGCACGTTATGTTTCACGAATATCTGTTCAAAAGCTTTTGATTACATTACACTTAAAACTTGTTTACACGCATTCTACAAAAATGGCGACATTATTTCTAAGTCACGGCTTTTATTCATTTTAAAAAACTGTTTCTAATGGACAAACCAAGTGAGTGCCTTTTATCGTTACTGTTTTTGATTTCATGAAATATTGCAATCAATTTGAATCAACGAAAATCAATCGCAATTCAAAAACACACACCTGAGGTCATTGTGTAGTTTCCAAGAATCCATGCAGTTCACATGGTTGTAACTGGGCAGAGAATAAGAGTGACCAACCGATCAAGGAAGCAACAAACCAATTATTATAGAAGGCATAAACAAGCATTAGAAGATAGAACGTTTAATACACTGGAATCCATTTGAGAGTGACCGGCTGAGTCCGTGGGTAGCCGGTAGAGGATCGGTATCTAACGTGCGTTGCAGTCTCCTTGTTCCCCTGATGAAGTTTCGGGCGTTGATGGTGCATGTGTAACTAACAAATTTCCACTTTATTGGGCATGCTGTGAATAGATAAAAAAGGCTGCTTGATAGAATACGGTAGGAATTTCCCAGTGTATAGTACTAAGTGAAACAAGCGTTGTTAAAACGGTACAAGTAGCTGGTGAGGGCTTAAATAGCTGACATGGAGTTTAACTCAAAATACGAACTCACTCCTTGGGCCATAAGTTGTAATCCATGATTTCGTTGATTGATATTTTCCCTAGGGAATGAATTTTTGTTATGGTTGCCCTTGAAATAGCTAAATTGTGTAATAATCACAGCTGAAAATAATTTTCTAGTTATAATAAAAGTAACGATTAAACGAAATTCGACTTTGAAGCAAGTATTTTCATAGATGATAAACACCTTTTGTAGTAAATGTGGTTCATAGGATAGACATATCGATAACATGTTAAAAACTCTTCTTGTCAAAGGATTGGGCACAATGTAGTTTTATTTATATGGAATAGATCCTAATAAGAAATTAACATTTGCTTATGTGCTTATATTAATTCGGGAAATCCTCATAAAGAAATTCACACATTTTGTCATAATGAAAATCGCATAAACTTACGTGTCATGGAAATTTCTGTTTATAAAAATTGTGCCATTGTCAAATTTTTTTTGCAAAGGTAATTATTTTTTAAGCCAAATGCAGCAGAACAGTTTGCTTTCAAACTACTCGAGTCCTTCTCTGAAGTCTATGTTTGTTGGCTTGTATAAACCAGCTTCCTTGGATAATATGCTAGCCAATCTTTTATGGTGCCATTTTCTTTTGTGATGGTGCATTAGCATGCAAGTTGACGTTAATTTGTTATTTAGAATTGTTCAGAGATACGTGTTAATCTCATTCGAGACAAGCGAATGGTCAGCAACATTTGAATGCTTTGAGAGAAACTCTCGAGGTGAATAAAACGAGCCACATAAGTCATGGGCGAATAAGATTTACACTAAATATGGCGAGTTTCAGTCGGATGGCGTCTTGTTTTTTACCGGAATTTCTTGAGTTCTGTGTCTGGCGCACCAACGCACGTGTACGTAATTTATACGCAACATTTTTTCTTTATTTTGTTTGTGGTTTCGAGATTTCAGTCTCGTAGTGTGGCTTCAAAATTAGAAATCAATCCAAAGCATTGAGAGATGATGCAGTACAAGTCGAACGCACTATTTTTACTGAAAATAAGATGTAAAATTTAAGAAAATAGATCTCATATTTTAACTTCGTAGTTTAACGATTATCGTAAAGAGGATTTTGGTTCCCCCAAAACTATTTACGAATCCAAAAACGAAACGAACTTTGTTTTCGGTTTCATTGAAGAGTAAGGAAATAATCCACAGTACCGGAGACTCATGCACCAATGCTGACGGGTACCATGAATATTTCATGGTGAAGATAACCGCTGTAATTTCTCGCTGTGTATATTCCTGCTGATTGAAAAGAAATGACAAAGTTTTGATATCTTAAGCCTTCCCATTTTGTGTCCGATAATTAACGAAACCTGTCACTAAAGCAAATCTGCAAATTTTTTTAATGTTCGAATAAATTTAACGGTATTAATTTGCTTTCAATTTTTTCTGGATTCCTAATATTTTATACGTAGATGTTTAGTTTGATCGGAGTTGAAACTTTAAATAACTCACAGAATAAAGGTTAAGCTATGAAAAGCTTCTTAGTAAAATTATTTCGAGGCCTAGTATTCACTTCATAAATAGGTACTAGCTAACCATTTTTTGTCAAGATGATAGTATTTGGTGAAGGAAACACTAATTTTTATCACATATTACGTTTGACAGACTTTTAAATTTGTCTCTGAGCACAATACATTAAAAAAATATTCCCTGGAGGTCGGCGTTGCTACGTAACTAGTGAAATATCTTGAAAGTTTTGCTAAGAAAGAAAAACTTTTAATGCCGTGAAGATTTGGAAAAGGAATTGGGCTGAAAATAAGTCGTGTATTTTTCTGCCCCGTCAGTAAATGCTAGCCATGAATAACTTCCGATAAATCCTGTCTCAGAAATGTAAAGACGGTTGCTATCGAAGGCTGCAACCAACTTTGGCAACAAATTGCCCTAAATATTATCCTAACATTAGCTCGGGAAAGCCCACTTTCTCGGCTAATCTTGACTCAAAAACATGGGTCTCTTGCCACAAACATGTGCAGCACTTTATTCCTGTTCACTAATCACGGTGTTAACAACCAACTAATGCGTTATCAGCTCACAAGCTCATGCTTTCTATTTGTTGTGCGTCTCACGCCATCCCATCGGTCGTACATTAGCCTGCTCATGAAGTACTGACTATGGCAAACTCCTACGCCGCGTCGCGAGTTTTCTCGGCGTCAATCCATGCCTGATTTATCATGATGAGGCAGTGCCCTGGTACAGCGCAGCTCCTGCCATATAAGACAATAACACTCCCCCGAGCCTCCATGGCTGTCAGTAATCGCTCCAGCAGACATGCCTTTGGAAATGATATCTGCTATTGAGTCTTGGACAAACGACTCGAGTTGTCCTAATGAGCCTTGAACTAATTTGCAGAGGGCTAGGCTCCTGGCATCGCAATAAAGGATAGCGAGGAGGCCTTAAAAGGGCCCGAGAGTGGGTGCTTTTCTATTCACTCATTATTGGGTGCGGTGCGCCTCGGCGATAAGATTAAGTATAGACGTCGTGTTTACTGGGCTCTGGAAATACAGGAAGAGGCGGTGCCCTCCACAAAATGAATTTCTTGCTGGAGTGGGAACTTCGTGAAGATGTTTGTGTCGTGCATACACTCTGTTTAATCGTGAAGATATTGCATTGTAACGAGAAATATGGAAACATATTTTATTTATGACAGATTTAACAATGTTTATTCACTCTTTCTAAGCAAACTTAGATTCGATGGAAAGATTTTAGTCCGAAAACAACTTTAGTAAAAGATTTAACATTTCGCCTGAATTATAGCCAGCAGGAAATTTGATTCCTCTCGAGAAATTTACATGGCTATAAATATATGACAGGTTTAAGTTGTACTGGTATCTTGCGGTTATTCTGCAAAAAAGAAAATATTCAGTCGTGGAAGCAGAAAAGAGAAAAAATGTATTCGCAGCTGACTTAAACATAATTCCTCTTATAAGCTACAGATGTACTACAGACGTTCCAGAAAATCAAGAGCACTAATTGCACTCGGATGATTAAAAACATCGAAAATATACTGACTTCATTAATTTTTTAGTTTAACCGAACCAATTTTTGCTTCATTCGAGGGACCAAGCCTTGGCCTTTCACTACGTATAATCAATCCGTCATTAACAGACACCGTTCCTGTTGCAACGTCAGTGCTGCAGTTCAGGTTTGACGAACTTGTAGCGCCAGTAAGTGGCTCCTAATTTCTCATCGCAGTTACCGTTCTCTGTTGCACTGACGCGCTCTCCGCAGCAAACAAAGCCGAGATTGACAGCGGAGAAGGTCTCTCCCATAAGCACAGGATTTGGGGTGGAGCGGCAAGATGTACTGGCATGTAAATTAAAGCCAGGTGTCTCCTAAACTCTTCGTTTAATGCTTCTGTAAAGAGCAAACGTGCTTCCAAAGGAATATCTGTTTGATGAACTAGGTCTCGAGATGAGGGCTCTCGGAGTTTCTTAGCCACGCGCATGATTCACTCTCGCGAGTTTTTAGCTTCCAAGGGAAGAAAGGAACGGAAATTCACTCATCGGTAAAAGTTCCAATGCACGTTTGAGAGCTATAGCAATTGGATGATAACTATTATGCAGTGTACGTACGTGGCTCAAATCAGATGACGAAACTTTAAAATGAGCAGAGAGTTAGAGAAGTTATACACTACATATATTGAGTAGAGTTATATTTCTTTGTGTTTTTGAACTTTTATGCTTAATTAGGAACAGTTTGTAGCTCGTTATTTAATGTGTTTTTTATCTCGATGTGTTGCCCTTAACAAAAGACCACATAATAATAGAAAAAATAATGAAATAATGATAATAATAATGCTCAACGCTAATGGATGTTACAATCGATTTTGCGTGCATTCCTAACCCATTGAAATAATTGAAAACTAATCGGAAAGTTTAAATAGAAGGTAGTTTCTTTCGATTCTTATTTAATTCCAAGGAAATACCTAACTCTATGTGTAAATGGAATATAGAGGAAAAATAGGCGGAAATTTAATAGCAGCTCTATTTAACTATTAATTTTTTTATTACGAGTAAGTAGCTTACTGAAAGTGTGGCTTTAGAAATTTGAAGACTATTGATTGAACAAGTAATTTGGTTTACTCTCTGCCCTCAAAAAAATTTGTTTTCGAAATGATTGATGCTCGCTTGAGCATAGTAAAACCTGACTCAATTCAATCTAAAAATTGATAAAACTTTCATCATATTTCTCTGTTTTAAATTTTTTGACATCTCCTCTCCTGATCAAGGATCTAATTCGTTTTTTCTGCCCGTCATTAGCAGTTCTATAGTTTTTAATATTTTTTAACTCCCTTGTCTCAAAATATATTAGAATTGGGCTGAGCGGACGTCATAATTGATATTCAAAAATAACAAGTAATTGCACGTGAAATCAATGTGACGACTGAAAATCTGTAATCGGCATACAAGGAAATTTGTTCAGTTAAGCATCCTAATTTAATACAAAATTCACTGAAAAATTCTGTGAAATATTTAGTGGAAAATTCAGTGGAACATTAAGCGGAATATTCAGTGGAATATTCGGTGAAACATTCGATCAAATATTCATACATTCAGGGAAATATACAAGTTTGGCTTGAAAAGAATGAGTTTTGAGTGAGTTTTCTTTTTTCAAAGCGTTTCATTTATGTTTCGCAAAAGACCACGGCGCTTGAGCCGAGACTTGCCTCGTTTGGCTAAGAAGATCACTTGCGTTGCTCGCATCAGATGCTGAAGCAGTGAGAGGTGAGCTCTACATAGGCCTCCTGAATATAAGAGCTCGCATCTCCTTCTTTTCGGAGGGAGGAATGATCAGAGCAGCCTGGAGATATGGTAAGGAGTTGTCTTCGACGCACGTACTACACATGTTGTAGACTCGTATCTGCTGCTCGTGTTGCAGCATCACACGTGCTGCACGTGTTGCAGCATCACACGTTTTGTTCATGCTGCTTACTAAACTCGAATGGAATTCTTCAGCTTGAACTCCATCAATTTATACGTCGAAAGACCTGCATTATGTTGCTCCTGTTCTCTTTCATAGTTCTTAGTTTTAATCGTAATTTCATTCCTAAGTGTTAAAGTAAGAAGAAATTGGCTCAACATTTTTTTACTTTAACAAGTGATGAACTTGAACTATGTCGTAAAGTTAAAAAGTGTAAAAAGAATTTCTATTCTTAATCATAGTTCACTATTTTACACAAGCAGCACTGGAATGGCAGGGAAGGAGAGAACGCATAGTGTTTAGACGGCAGGGCAGGTCAGAACCGCCACGGCTCCACTATCTCCTCCTGACGCCACTCTCTTGCGGCCTTTTTTACAGCTAATAGATGGAGAAAAGTTTCGTTATGTCGGCTGAGGCGCTCCCATTAAATTACGGTGGCTGGTAATTAATTTGAGATACAGGGTAATTACGAGCAGGTGACCCCACCTGACACAGTCATCGCTTAACACGATGAGCTCGTTTAAATTGAGCCTCATTACTACAGCTCTCTCTCCTTCTCTCCCTCTCTCTCTCTCTCTCTCTCATACTCCCATCCTCCCGGTTTTGCACCTTACCGTATCCGAAAGTAGGGCTGCCAGAAAACTGTTAGTGTATTTCATATATCCGGTACGTCTCTCCGCTATCTCTCTTTCTCTCATCCTCCGGTGTTGCACCCTGGTACATCCAATAACAGGGTTGCGAGAAGGCTGTCCGCTTATTTTACAAATGCCGCGCGTATGCTTTCTTTCTTTCTATTTCACTTCCCGGTATTGCACCCTGTCACATACAGTAGCAGGGCTGCAAAAACAGTTGTCTTATTTTATGTTTGTGATTCGTCTGCCTTGTATGTGATTTCACTTACCTGTATTGCACCCTGCAACATCCAATAGCAGGGCTGCGAGAACTGTTCTTGCGTTTATGTTTCCGATACGTGCACTGCGATGCGTGAAAAATATATTCTATTCTATTGCAAGGAAGGACTTCAAAGAAATACTAGGGACTTGTTCACGCTCTGAAACACAGCAAGTGGAACGTAAAAGTCTTCGATTGCGGTGTTTGATATTTAATAAAGTATATTTCGAGCGTGAATTATGTACGTGCGCTGTTCCTCCCTTGCTTGCAGGATTAGAAAGCGTGTATGCGCAGAAATTTCTTAGTTTTGAAAGTTGAAGAGCGCCTTTACTATCACAGTTGATTGAAGGCGATAAATTGCGTAATATATTTCCTCGCGAAAGTAAGGAGAGGAAAATTGTTAATATGGTATTTCGAATATTAATGACCCCATAAATTGAGCAGCGCTGTGCTTTCTACAAGCAGATGGGAAAAGTCTCACACGGCTTCGTTCTTGTCCGCATGATTTTTTTTCCGCATGATTTTTTAATTACATGTTCACGTAAAGGAAACCAGCCTAGACAGCTAAGCTTGATAATCGGAAATATTAATAAATGTGAAATGTTGGGTATTGATATGAAACATTAGGTGTGTAAATTCGCTATTAGGGCATGAAACATTTATACATTTGATGAAATATTGGGTGACTACGTCAAGTATTGAGTTATGAAGTAAAATATTACATCTAGAACTTAAACATACGTTAACAAAACCTTCATGAGAGCGGACAAACAATTGGTGGCGAAGGAGAGGGACGTTTATTCAACGATTTAGCAAGAGTACATTTTATATTTTTTTATAAACTTACTACAAATTCCCGAATCATCAAATCTTAATGACTGCTTTACAACTAATTGGCTGAATTTAACATTTGTCTTTCACGAAAAAAAGAATGGTTCCTGAATCAATAAGAGGGAAAAGAAAAGTAAACCTAACGTTGACATGAATGAATTTCTGGGTAATGGGAGAGAGTTGCAGCATCTTTCCCTACTCCACAAAACTCCAAAAATAACGGAGAGAATTTAAAGAGTTTTAATAATCCAAAGTCCATTGCTTGAAATCTACATATCTGTGATGCATAAATGAACTACAATTTAGTTAATGATGTACTCTGTCATTGGGACTATTGACCAGAATACCATACAAACTGTGTTTCATTTGTGCATCACAGATAAATAGATTTTTTCACACATGAAATACAATTTCTACTATTGATAGATTTTATCATCGTACAATTGATCAGAAATTTAGATCGAAATTCAATCGAGTGTTAGCAAGTCTGTATTGTGCTGCTTTGGAGCAAAATCGTTCCGAATATTTACTGTAGGCTTAAGTTACTTCACATATTTTCTCCAGGGAAAATTATCACAAGATTTTTTGTGAGGGAAAATTACTCTATATTTATCAAGAGGAAGATTCCCTCGAAAGTTTGCCATAGGAAGCAATTTCAGCGAAAATTTACTGCGGGAAAATCCCTCCAAAATTTATTGTGTGACCAAATTACCCGGAAAATTTGCTGTTGGTGAAAACTGACACAAAAATTTACTGCTGGAGAAATTGCCCTGAAAATTTAGTGGAAAAAAATTACCCCAAAACTTTGCCGTGCAGGAAATAACCCCAAAAACTTATTGTTGGGGAAAATCCCAACGAAAATTAGTTGTGATAGAAAATAACCCTAAAATTTACTGCATGGGAAATTGCTGCGAAAATTTTCAGCAGAGGCAAACGATGAAAGTTGAACTGAGCCAATGTAGCTAATGACTAACACGCTTATTTTTGCGTTGACATCAAGCAAAGTAGCACGAAAGGAAATACGCTGACGCGAGCGAGAAAAATGCAACTTTAATGTCGCAACTGAACGATGTCATGAAAGATGAATTTTTAAGTACACCAGCGGATGACACACATCAGGTTACGAGCTGAACTAGACCTTACCAGATAGAAATACTGGTTTCTAAAAAATGTTAATTTCTTCTCGCGCTGATATAATTTTTTAACTGTAGTTCATAATCAATGAGCCTCAGACCACAATAATTTTTTCGTTCTGAGAGTGGAGTGTTGCATGTTCAGTATTTATGGTGACACGTTGATGACAAGGATTCCAATACACATTGTCAGATTGAAGAGCGACTTGAAAAACCGTAGCATGTGCGTATTTTTCAAGTGGCTAAAAAGACATCCCATCAAAATACAAAAATATTGTAACATTAAGTGATGAAATTATTTGTACAATAACTAACATTTAACATGATGGAAATTAATTTGAGAATACCATCCAATAGGCTTTAATTTCTGAGGGTCTCTTCAGTGATGCTATGAAAAAAGTAGCTCTGCGCTATGAAAGGAAAAACCGAATGTCTACGATTATAAAGGTTATAATTTTCAGGTCATAAATTTAGGGTTAGACAGCCATCCAAGTAAAGTGAACGAGTGCAAGATCACAGCTCAAATGTCTCAGGTGTTGCCCCTGGACGCAGACACCGGATATTTTTGATAGATTCTGCTGCACAAACGAGTTTTGCCTAACTTGGAATGCATGCAAGGACCTCCAAGGGTGAAGACATTTTTCGGTAGTGATTTATTCGTCTATAAATAATACGATGATATTTAAGAGAAGAACGAAGGGAGAGTAAGCCTATGGCGCGCTTCAAATTTCTTCTCTCTGTCGCTAGAACCCGCGTTTATACGGTGCTCTCCAGCTTAATGACACCACAGCTTAGACGCTTCTACCTTCATTACCAGACAAAATTTTTTATTGAGGACCATGAAAAGCGTCTTACTCAAAACTTGTCCTCTGAACCGGCACTTATGCGAGCCTGTGCTGCAATTTTTGAACGAATTTAAAGTAAGAATTTGTAAGTGTAAGAACTTTTTCTGCACGAATATATAGTAGGAATCGGTAGGGGTGAGGACTGCTCCTTTACGAATTTATGGTAAGAAAAGGTAGGTGCAAGAACTGTTCTTGTATGAATTTAAAGTTAGAAACCGATTTAAGAATTAATGAATGAAATGCTAGTTCAATGTTTGAAACAATTGACATGATCCAGGCAATAGAAAGTGTATAAACTGAAGACCTGACCGTAGAGAAGCAAGGTGACTTACCGGAAATTGATGAGGTGCGTGTGTAAGAAATGCATGAGGTTAGAGCTTCTTGCTCAGCCAGCCGTGAACAGCCCTCAGCTGAGCCTGCTGTATATCATTCAACTGCTAATTTCATGCTTGCAACACCATCTTGATTATGCATTAAAATCCACCAATAAAAAATACATTTCGATTTAGCGTCAGCAACGCCGCTACAATAAAAAATGCTTGTACGCGAAATCGGAATACGAAAAATGCAAGCATGTTTGCAAAAACTGGTTTCAAAAGTGGCGTGTGGAACAGAGTTCAACTCTCATTTTCGGAGTGGTACACGAGATTTTTTAGGCGACTGGGTACCCGTTCATTAGCATTAAAATGATCGATTAGTGCTTTAATGAAGCTGTAAAGCACATAGCATGCTCCATTAGATGTAGGTAGTAAAACAAGGTGCTTCTTCCGTGTGTCTGAAGATCGAACATTGACGGCTATCTCAACTGTGAGCCAGCCGCTGTAAAAATATCCATAGAAGAGTCTTTTATTATACATGCATGAAATTGACTCATTCATACTCAATGAAAAATGAAAATAATAGATTTATAACGGAAGAATATGGTTTATGGTTTGAAAATTGACGTGAAGTATGTTTCAGTGTTTGAGTAAGACCGAAAAAATGGAGTTACATTCGCAGAAAGAATTTTTTTTTTCTTCATTTCCAAAAGAAAGTCATATTATATAATTAGTATGTTCTTGAGCATTTGAATTTAAAATTATTCAAGAAATATGTTTAAGAATAACACTTTTAAATAGAAATTTAGCTTTTGCCTTGGAAGTGTTAATAACGAAAAAATATTTGAACTAGACGTTGTGACTCAGAGTTCTGACTAACAATATCTTTAAATTATACTAATGATAACGGTGAACAATCTGCCCCGTAATATGCTTTTGTGTTACTTCTTTAAAATTTTGGTAACCTTTCATTATGTTTCGATTTGAAATCATTGTGACTGATCAAACGAAATTCAAAGGCGCTTGTTCTTTTGACATTCATCAGGAATAAGTGCACGAGGATGAATTAGCTTCTGAATCTATTAAAAAACTACTAAAGATTTTGTTTTTGAATGCGCCAGGGACAGAATATTTCAACATGATCTTTGAAAATAGGCGCAACCAACAATTTTGTTCATGAAATGGTTGAGAGAAGCATATATTTATTTAAATAAAAAACAGGATTTACTGCATAAAAAAGTCGAACGATCAATTAGCATTTTATGAAGTATGTGTCAATGAGATGAAAGGCCAGTTGTGAGAGTATTTCATATATTTATGGATCAGTGAGCTTGAATGAATTTTACATTTGTGTCCCATCGCACTTACGCTTAAAATCTCTGTCCTGTAAGCAGTACTGGAGCGTGAGGCTTTGCACCGTCTTGCAACAAGAGCTGTGTCCACTGACCAATGCACGGAGCGTGAGGCTTTGCACCGTCTTGCAACAAGAGCTGTGTCCAATGACCAATGCACGGAGCGTGAGGCTTTGCACCGTCTTGCAACAAGAGCTGTGTCCAATGACCAATGGACGGAGCGTGGGGCTTTGCACCATCTTGCAAAAAGAGCTGCGTCCACTGACCAATGCACGGAGCGTGGGGCTTTGCACCGTCTTGCAGCAAGAGCCGTGTCCACTGACCAATGCACGGAGCGTGGGGCTTTGCACCGTCTTGCAACAAAAACCGTGTCCACTGACCAATGCACGGAGCGTGGGGCTTTGCACCGTCTTGCAGCGGGACCTGTGTCCACTGACCAATGCACGGAGCGTGGGGCTTTGCTCCGTCTTGCTGCAAGGAGCTATGCCCACTGACCAATGTACGGCCTTTATGCTTTGTAAACAATTTCAAACGCATTTCTATTGAGTACGAGAGTCAGAGTATAAACTCTCTTAGTCTCCAGTTTCATAACGCACCTATGAACGAACCACAAGAAAATTAACATCAAACGATGAAATTATTCCTTTTTGAATGCAATTCTGAACTTTTTACGTAGTCCGACATCTAATACTTTTTTATCACATTAAAGGTGTAAGTATAAAAATCAGTGTTATCCCTCAACTTGCTGGTAGAGTCTATCGTTAAATTTTAACATTTGGTTCGCGATGAGCATCGAAACGACGCAAAATTTTGTCGCTTCTAAATTCCACCTAATTTGCTTTACTTCGTCAAACTGCGCAAACCCTACCTGGGCTGCAGAAAGTTCATCCTTTGGACCAATGCGACTACAGTATAAGTTAGTTCCAGCTATTCAAATTATACGAAGCTCAATAAAAGTTCTGAATAACTGGGACCAATTTATATCTGTACGAGTTTCATTTGAAACGAAATCAAATCAAACATAAACGAGAGGACGAGGAATATCGTAGAAACATATATGTACTTGCAAAAAGGACGTCTCGAGCGCTTGTTCACAATCAGCTTTGAAAATCGTTCGCTCATTAATATTTAAAATTGACCAGTATTCTAAGAGCTGTTTTTAAAATATCGTATTACTCGATGGCCTATTGTGTTCTTTAGCATGATGAAGCACTGGTGCTGTAACTACACCGATGCATTAGGCAATCTCTCGAACTGTTGTTGATGAATCGATGGCCACTGCTTCTGATGATCCGTCATCATCGAGAACAGGTTAAGACTTTCCCTGGGCTTATTTACTCCGACGTTGCAGGACTTCATCGTGGCGAGCGAAGCTCAACGTTGTAATGCTTACAGTGTTTATCTGCTTTTATGAACGAACGATTATACTTAGAACGTTGTAATGACCAGAATGTTTTTCAGCTTTTTATGAATTATCATCCTTGGAACGTTGTAACGCCTAGAGTGTTTTTCTTCTTTTTATGAACTATCATACTTGGAACGCTGTAACGCCTAGTGTTTTTCTGTTTTGATGAACTATTCGTCAGCAAGCTAAATTTCAAACTTAGACAACGTTACATGTGGAGTGCTCTATCATGACAGTTATAAGTCAATGAGGGTCCTTACGCAAAGAGAATGGCGTGAAATGATTTATTCAAAGTGTTGCAGAGATTTAATTTACTTTGATACAATGTTAATGATTAAATTACGATTTTGAGAGTTTCTCGCTTGAATGCTTTTGCAATTGTGGCAATACTAACCAAGCCTGACCTTTCACGTAGATATATTTGTGCAAAGGTAATTAATTGAATGACACGAGTTGCAGCGACCAAAAATCCCGAACGGGTCCAGATAGCAGTAATATTTCACGAAGTTTCACTATTGGGCACTGTACCTCAAAATGTATCTGTAAGGAATGACTCGACGTTGATTTAAATACGCCATGTAAACTTACATTTCTGGGCGCTCGCGACTGACCTGCCTCTGCTGGCTCGTTTCGAGGACTACACTTACAGGTGAGGATAATACGGTGCCTGTGCGTGCAGAGAATTATTACACGCTCATTAGGGCTCATTTTCGTGTGAATTATGCTAAGCGATGAGCGGGATTTCTCGCCCTTCCTGTACGACGGGCGTCCAGCCAGCGGGCACCCGCCAGCGCAGCACTCGCGGCTCGAGCCCTTCAAAAAATAATTAAAACCCCGGAGACGCAAGTGAATATTTGCAAATAAAGATGGTACTTAGGAAAGACTAATGGACGAACCACGATGATGGATTGCGTCCTTCATGACTTCGAAAAATGAAAGACTGACGGCAACGAAGCGAAATTTTTTGGCAAATGTAGACGGTCGTTGGTTATGGTTTAGTGACGAGCTTCTCTAATGAAGTGCCTTGTTTTATCGCATGAAAGATATACAAAATACACGTAGGTCAACGTTTTGAAAATGGGACAAAAGTTACGCGTGGCTTATTCACAAATTCTGTGAGCCTCAACATGAAAATTCTACCTAGTCTTTGTAAGATGATTTAAGAAATCATGTAGTTAATAAATTAGCGCATTTAATCACAACATAAGTGCGATTAAATGATGTGTGAATTTCCCTGCTTCAACTTTTGAAATTCAGTAATCCCTAAACCTTACTTAGCGCATGGAAATAATAAACTAATTAAATTTATAATAACATCTCATAAATGTACAGATTGATGGCTGTATGCACGGCTTGTAAGATTGCTTAAATATTTCAGAGCCACTTATTTTGATCGTTAAGGCAAAAATTTTCCCTTAGTAAGCAAATTGAAAAGGTAAGTCAATTGAAAAGGTGAGGGCAACAACAACAGGCCTAAAATTATTCCAATGTGATAATAAGTGAAGAATATTCTCATCTCAGCAAGCGAAGATTATTATTATCATTACTATTATTATAAGTGCATTGATACGCTGCAGGGTGAAGGGCTGAGTGCACCTACAGGGAAGAGAAATGGGAAGATGCTCGCTGCTGGCTCAAGGACTGTACGGTAGGGAGGAGCACGTACGAACAGTTAAAAAAGAATCACATTGAAATTATACTGAATTGTGTGTGGTGTTTTACCTGATGGATAATTACATTTCTGTGGAAAACCTGAGCCAGCAAATAAGCTCTCTCAATGTCTTGTTTCCTCATGGAAATGAAGTGAATTTACTAAACGAAGAAATTATTATCTTGAAGTTCAAAATCTGATACTAGTATTGTAGAGCAGAAGTTATAATTTATTTTAATGCGGATCTTACAATAAAGACATATTGTGAATCCCTTCTCAGGTCGCAGAGAAGACAGAAAACATTATGGGCAAATGACTTTACAATTTAATTTGAATTTAGCTATTATGATATTTGTCGCTCATATCTCAAGACACAAAATAAAAGAACTTATCAAGTGCAAATGATTCTAAGTTTTACTTCGAATTACATAATGGTAAAAAAAATTCAATCATGTCTCAGGACACCAAGAAGACAAAAAATTAGTTGTTAAAGTATTAATTTATTATAATATATTACCAATCATATCTCAGGACGCCAAGAAGACAAAAAACATAATGGGGAAAGGATAAAGTTGCAATAATAATCAATGCTAATAATGTATAATTAATCATGTATCACGACGCCAAGAAGACATAAACATAGTGGGGAAAGTATTAAGTTATTATGATACATTGTCAATCATGTCTCAGGACACAAAGAAGGCACAAAATATAGTGGGTAAAGGATCTTGCCCGTGAAGTCACTCATCTTCGAAGACCACAAAAACAAGTCCGTTATCTCACTTAAGTTACAGCGGCGGTGAGTGACGGGGCTGTGGCCTACGGAAAACTGGTGGGGCTTGTGCTTACCTCGTTGCTTGCGATACGACCCATCAATGGGTCGTGCTAACCACGTTGCTTGCGATACAACCCACCGATGGGTCGTGCTTACCTCGTTGCTTGCGATACAACCCACCGATGGGTCGTGCTTACCTCGTTGCTTGCGATACGACCCACCGATGGGTCGTGCTTACCACGTTGCTTGCGATACAACCCATCAATGGGTCGTGCTTACCACGTTGCTTGCGATACAACCCATCGATGGGTCGTGCTTACCTCGTTGCTTGCGATACAACCCATCGATGTGTCGTGCTTCCCACGTTGCTTGCGATACGACCCACCGATGGGTCGTGCTTACCACGTTGCTTGCGATACGACCCATGTCGTATCGCAAGCTTACCAGATGCTTACGTATGCTTACCATATGCTTACGGTAAGCATTTAAGTATATACGGTAAACGACCCATCGATGGGTCGCCTGGAAAAATTCAATTATCATGCAACGTTAATGATATTTAACTGACCTAAATAATGCTTGGTATTTATGAAATTGCTAACAACTTTTGAATTTAAATTCAAGTTCAATATTGAATTTCAGTTTAACTTATTGCGGTCAACGTGTTGATTACAGTCACTTTGGTGATTCGCTCTGAAAATTTCGATGAGTTTAATTAAAGTGATTTTCGTTTCATTTTGCGAAAGTGAGTGAAATTTTGAAGAATTCACTGAATTTGAAAAATTTTTGGAATTATTCAGTGACACGCTTCGTGAATGAAATTCTAGATAATTTTTCGAAATTGAACAAATTAGTAGATTTCAAGACCCACTTCCTGAAATCCTGAATTTCGTAGATAGGGTTTTTATAAAATTACTATGATACATCGCTTTTGAATTTCGAGGCCTGAATTTTGTTGCACACAGTTCTTAAAATTTCACTAAAATATCACTAAGATATTAAGTACCTTCTAAGACTGCTAACTATTTTTCGTAAGTGCAGCTATTAGGGATTTGAATTAATTACAATACTCCTTACAGTACATTTTGTTAGTAAGGCTGAAATATGATGCATGTAGCTTTGTTATTTGCTTTTCTCCTATGCAAGGGGACGAAAATGAAGCTGCTAGTGCTAGCTTATGACATGTAACTAGTTTTCAAGAAGTCAACTACTAGTACTATTACATTGAACTTGAGACTTGACTTCAAAAAAGAATCAATACACTTTCTTCTTCGAAAGTTGAGACCAAAAACGAGCAGTGGTTTTCCAAAGCATACAAATGTGCTGTAGAAAAACACCATCTCTCGAGATTCAAAGTTTATCGAACTTGTGAGAAAAGCTTCCGTAAAATAAGCTTGATATTCACTGTATTACACCCGCGTGCATCTCGTTGCCAGTCACAAGCAGAAACTTGAGCCGTCTTGCCTTCATTTTAGCGGGTAAAGTATAAGTGTCTACTTGTACAAAGTGAAGGGGGATTAATTTGCATTTTTCGCAAGCATGTGCGGTAAAAGAGACTACTGGCCTTGAAGTTTCTGTACAGGTAGTTGATCGTTCCCTCATGCGACAAGACGATAGAAAATTCAAATTTCTTTTTCGCAAATACCTTGAATTTGTTGATATCTTCCCTGAGAAAAAATTATGACAAAATTTTAAATTTCAGTGTGTGAAATTGTAAATATTTATGGAAAAATTTCGCAAAACAACTGCACTCGAAACAAATTTTACTTGAAGAACTCTAAACAAATTTAACGCCAATCGAATGCTGTTTTCTTAAGCTAGTACTGAGACACCTACTTTGAAAACGGACTGAACTGACTAAAGACAAACATTACAAGCGAGTATGCAAATATTGCACGTGCGAATTTGCATCTAAAATACTCAAGAAACTATATCGTTCACTCCCTAAACCTGATCAGTAAAACCCTAATACATCTGACACATTCGCTACCTGGACTTTTCCTCGTGGGTAAATCCCTCCGAGAACAAAAAATTTCTACTACGAGTACTTTCCCAACGGAGTATATCTTACTGACAACCAGTATATCCTTGTATACTCGACACATAAGTTACGAGAACTTTTCTTAGTGAGAATACCTCTCTGACAACACCCGAGTACATTCGATTCATATGTTCCTAGTGCCTCTCTGACAACAAAGAGAATAGCTTTCCCATCATTGTGACTAGAGGAGAAGGATCATGCGTTGAGAATTAGCGCGAATTACACGGCTGGGACCGGAGTCTCTCCCAGCAGAGCTGTCTCGCAAATGGTCAGGAGCAGGTGGCTAAATAATGCCCGAGCGATGACTTTGCCTCGACTTCTTCTTTCAGGCGCCTCTATAAAAAGAAGCGCAGGCTCCAGAGTTCAAAATGTGTAACAAGGTCACCGGGTTTTTATTGGCCTCTGTAGTAGCTGGCGGATGAATTTAGCATGGGCAGTTTGTCTCAGGTGACTCTAATAGTCTGGTGCCGGACGGGCCTGGTCGAAAAATGAGCTTGGTTTGTGTTTCGTCAGGAAAGGAAAGCGGGGCTTCCTCTCCTGGAGAATGTAGGTACTCTTGAATGTATAAATGAATCTCTCAGAGATTGTGAGGGCCAAGAAGTGAGTGGATAAGGGGCTGAATGCATGCATCAGTAATTATGTAAATTGAGTGAATGCGTGAAATATTGAACATGGATAAACATGCTTATTTTTTGAAGAGGGCTCAATAATCAGGAAATCGAATATTCGCTTATTCAATGAAAACCAGGAACAGGTAATTAGGACTTGTTTTGAATTGCTCAAACGAAATAATTAAATACATTGCTGAAAAATTACGAAACCTGTCAACTCAAATATTTGTAAAGAAAGTATGCGAACAATGAACCATAATTTAGCTTTCTAAAGCATATCATACTCCCTATACATTCCCTGTAACGAATTTTTAGATGTTTATTATCACAGAGTAACTGCCAGTAATAATAGAGTTCAATATATGTACCTGTCTCAGTACAACTTTGTTTTGTCAGAAAAGGTTCCATTTCGATCAATTCCTAAACTTTTAGGTTGATTTCAGTCAAAAGATGTTTCCTCTGACGTAACACATATGGAAACCACTTCTGAATGAAGATAATGCTTTAAAAAGTTAACGCTTGTCGTTATGGAATTTATATAATACATTATTTAGAAATACAATTATAAATTCGAATTCTGCGACAGTCATTCGACAAAACAATTTTAATCAGCACAAATTAAACAACAAAGAACACTTTAAAACAAGTGTCACTCAGTCAGTTTTGCAGCGCTCTACTGTAGACCTCCGAAATGATTCTAATTATACCCATCAAATTATGTTCCTCTAATTCAAAGGAATACTAATGTTCACCATTCAAGCACATTAGTTTATGCTTCTCGTACTTGTCTGAACGAATAGCCATTCATCGTTGCATAATAGCTAGTTTGAAGCCAAGTTCATGAAGTAAAATCGACGACCACTGAACTTTAATATTTATCAACAGTCATGAATGTCTTCATCTGCACAAGTGAGTTATCGGAAATTGCATTTGAGTGCTTTACAGGTTTGTAGCATAAGAGTTTCAGAAGAACTCCCATTTGTTCACAGGAACACTGGCAATTTTAACTCGGATTTGCGAACTATCATTCATTACAGCCTCGAAATCGATCAACCATCTTAATGGAATTAAAGTTCACCATTGAGCTTTTGAAAGTTGATCATGCTTTTAGGACCAGTTAATCTAGATGACTCTAATACACCACTGTCCGACGGCCGCCTCAAAAAATGATCCTAATTGCAGGCCTCTGACAAAGATGCGGGAAAGACAACAGTAGGTCGGTCGGCAAGACCCGAGTTTGGATGCTGCGTTGGCGTCCAGTCTTTCCTAACTTGTTCCTCTCGTCGTTGAATATTGGGCTACAAATATGCTACACGCCGTCGGTGCATCTATTCAACGCATGCCACGGAGAAAGAGTTCAATGAGTTTAAAACTATGTGCATTTTGGGTACCCTAGTTGAAGGCGTTCGTGACACTAAAAACCGCGTGATGGCAACAAAGGTTCATGTTTATCCATCATTAGCGTCTATTACGAATGGGGAAAACAAGGCAGCTAACTCGTATGAGCTGAATTCATGACTGTCAGAAAAAGGAAAAAGTTTTGACGAATCTTAAAATTTCACTGTTAGTTTTAACATGAATATTCAAAACTGACATTAACACTCAGTTCAAGTTTTTATGGTCGCAAAGGTGGACCAAATTATAATCGAAAATCAAATATTACTCCCTACCCAATGACTACCGTCAGGGTGTTCCTCAGCGTTCACATAGAAATCTTATTTGCTTCAGTGATGCACAACCTGCACAACTGCTTTCAAAAGAACAGCATGAACGCAGATCAATAATTAGAGCTTGTGTGTAACCTCTGGAGTGAAAAATTTTTTTATGTTCGATTTGGACGCACATTTTATTCAAGGTAACTCAAACCTAAAACTCCGCTTAAAGAATAAAAAAAAGTGACTACGGGGAGGACGCTTTCTTTGAAGGGCTTCCTCAAGAAAGACGTTCATTTTTTATTGAGGAAAAGCTGTAAGGGGGACGTAAAAAAGCTCTCCTACCGCTAGACTTTTAAATGTGCATTTTCCTGGTCAGCGAAAAAATCTGAGGCTTGTGTTTAGCTTGATGACTGTGTAAAGTGCGCCATACGTTGTGAGCTGTGACTATATTATCGGTCATATGTTGCACAAGAGGTGTGTGATCATCTCGCGAGGCTTAGGGATGTGATGAACATGAAAGTATCCTCAATAATACTATACAGCGCGATGGATCGCTCACTTAACGCTACGACAGCTGAAGAACTAGCGAACATTAGAGCTACCGGAATATGTCCTCGAGGAAGATTTTTTGTCCACAGCTTCTGCAATTCCGGTTCTATATTAACTTTTATGCATGCTAAAAAACATGAATAAATTAACAGCGTGTTCTCAACAGAGTCTGTTGGTAGAATGTATAATACTGAGAATTAACTTACAAGCCTATTAGAAAAGGAAATAATGAGAGAATCAGGAAATTTCCGACGAAGTTTATCAGTAAAATGATATACAACTGAGAATTAACTCACAAGTACTTTTAGAAAGGAAACAATAAGCAGAACTGGACATTTGCGACACGGTCTTCTAATCAAATGTAATAAAAATCAAAATTGACTCAAAAGCATGTTAAAAAGAAAAGAATAGGAAAAACAGGATCATTTTTCTGATAGGGTTCATGTATAAAAGAGTGCACAATGATCGAGTTTTAGAAATGTTTCTAAATATAGGTCCTTAGATAATGTACTTAGTATAAATGGTGACATAGCCAAGGAAATAACACGATGAAAAATGTTCTGTATTTATCAGTGAACAAAATCCGTTATACAGTACTGACATGAAATTTAGGTGTATTTGGTATCTGATGGCTGAAAATTTGTGCTGATGGTACTTGTACAGAAAAAAATAGGTGTCAAAATTCTTAGTAATACCGTTCATTTGTTATACGTAGGATTTGTGGCACTTGATGCATATGTATGTGCATTGATATGTAAAAGTTCATTTATCAAATTGCACGGTTTTGATAATGACTTTCATTAAATTCTTTTAACAAAAGCATACCCTCTAGCGAAATTAAAACGCTCCTTGAAGTGTTGGTACAGACTTAACTAAATGGGTGTCTTAAATGTGCTCTGAGGCAGATAGGCATTTTGTACAGCGAGACGCAATCCTGTCGCAGTCGACAGTTGCATGAGTGAGGAACGTAAGTGAAAATAATGATATTCACATCTATGTTTGGAGGAAATATGGAATGAAGCTTCGCAGACTCCGCATTTCAGCATACTCCACATTTCGAATACGAAAAAAACTCCACATGTCGGCTTCATGCATTATCCTCAACGGTTACAGCGTTCCATGGTAAATTTGACACAAAACTGTAAAAATCCCATTTTTAGGGTTTCATGCTACCAAGTTAGTTTCTATTATGTGCGTGTGATGGAACAGTTGATCCATAGCTTGGGCTGCTAAACCCTCAAAAGTCCAAAGCGCTACTTGGTCATCCTTCAAATAATGGCTTAATATTTTGTTTTTCTGGTCTTATCTCATTCTATAAACCTTTACATCAATTATTGATGACTATTAAGCTTTGTTCCTTTCTGATGCGCGGAGAAACTGGAGTTTGTGTTGCACTTAGAATAGGAATTTGTGGCATCAGTTCAAGATAGCGAACAACTGACTGAAGTTTGCACAGCGCTCATCTGGATCAATTCTCTTATGTTCCCAAAATTTAAATCCAATCTAGGCTTGTGTTAGTGAGAGTGCATACATTCAGCCAAATTAAAAACCTCAATCAAATTATGTTACCCAGCCAAATTAAAAACCTCAATCAAATTATGTTACTCAGCCAAATTAAAAACCTCAATCAAATTATGTTACTCAGCCAAATTAAAAACCTCAATCAAATTATGTTACTCAGCCAAATTAAAAACCTCAATCAAATTATGTTACTCAACCAAATTAAAGACCAACTAACCCTGACATCCATTTTTATGATTATTTCTAACGAAAATAACAGTGACAACTTCGATCTAAGTTCCAGTCATCTCGGTACCAATGTTAACGGGCCCCGACGACGAGCAGCATCACTTTGCTAAGTGAACCATGAGAATTAATCTCCGGTGCAGCATCTGAACCATCATCCGCCAAATCAACGACTTCGTCCTGTCTGCAGAACTGCATGGTTATTCATGACTCATTAATCTAATAGGATTAGTGCTGCTAAACAACTTGACTGATGAGCCATTTGAATAACCGCCCAAGAGAGATCGATTCATTGATCCAATAGGGAAAGCCTAAGCTGCTCAATCGGCTCATAGCTCACTAAATTATTTTTTTTTATGATTCAGTGGAGTTCATCTTCCTGAAAACTTGGAATTCTGCAGCAAATTTTACTCTGTATTTTGACGCTCTGCTCTCCTGAAATGATGAAGACACGACCACTTTATTTAAGTTTGTTGTTTTACGCGTTGAAATAAAGAATGAGTCAAGAAGAAAATACTAGCTCTTCTCTCGAAACCGATGAGAAGAAGTCTGTGATCAAAGTGAGTCTGAACAAGCCTCAACGTAAAACTCTAGAGGTTAAAATGACTGCAGCATATTGGCAACTTCGCTTTGGGCAGCATGTGTGAAAATTATTTCGCGACTCAGTATTAATTTGCATTTTAAAATGTTGTTGGATTAAATTTACCTCAAAAGGTCGATGAAACTCACTTTCTGATTCAGAATGACTCCAATAATATTATTCATACTAAAGATCCTCACTCATGAAGTAAAAGCTAAAAACAGAACTGAAATCTAGAGCATTGACTTCCAAAAAAGAATCAGAAAAAGTCAACTATTTGAAAGAGTAACATGCTGCGTAAAACTATTAGGTTCAACAACAGGGCGTTTGATGAATTGAAAAAGTATTTCAACTGGGGGTTGTTTTGAACCTCTTGTGCAGTCCAAAAGAATACGAAATTCTATGCAATTGTTGCATATCTTTTCCCTGTTAAATTCAGAATGCCTTGGCTGAAGCATTAAGAGAGACAATGTAAATTGTGCGTCCCTACTAAGGAGTTGGTGGTTCACTCAGAAAGAATTTGAAGCAGAGATTAGTCAATGCAATGTATGAGAAATTGAACTGTTTATTGGTGACTAAAAAAGTGTTTTAAGAGTGAGTAAATTTGCCGCTTTGTTAATCGTTAAACTTGTATGTTGCTAAACTAAAACATGTGTCAACACTTGCATGGTTGAAAACTTTCCTGAAGACAACATATTTTCTCAAAAGGTGGAATTACACGCACAAATTGTTAATTAACTACATTTGTAAAAATGAGTTTTAAATATTTTATAAATTGTAATGACATTCCTTATTCGCTAATAGATTCTCTGACTTTAGTTTAACTTTGTAGACGAGGACTGAACACTTATTGCAATTGTTACAAAGAAAGAAGTGCAGGATTCTTATAACATTTAAAAAAAAAAAAGTGTACGG
>JACJUY010002038.1:59955-81398 GCA_014220935.1 Platorchestia sp. MABIK
CAGCCGATGGCGGGAAGGCTCCGTACGCTCGTACGCCATTATAAGTTTGTAGTCCATTAGTTTAAAGGGAAAGTCTGGTGCTGCTATAGCGTGAGGTCTACTGCACTATAGCGTGTGATGTACCTGTAGCTAGTACTATTGCGTGAATTTAGGTTAGGTTACTAATGGATATTATTTATTTCATACATTTAATTTAGCAATAAACAATTTGTACATCTCAAACTGCACCGGGGTAGACGATATATGGCTGTAGACCTTACGCTGTAGTAGCACCGAAAGTCCATTATTTGTGCAGGTACTGCAGACCTGTGTTGCATACAGTCTTTCTTTCTCTGTATTTAGTATCTTTTGAGCCATGTTCTACCTTCAGTATTAGCAGCCAAATCTTCAGTATCAAATTCTCTTCGGGATCATATTTCCTCCCGCAAATAGAAAGGAAACTAACAATTTCGTGCTGAAAACTTTTAAGGTTTCAACATTCGTTCATTTTTTCTTATCTTAAAAAGAGTGCCTAGTACACAGTACGTAGTATTCAGTGTCACATTACCTTCATTCACTATCCAGTACCCAGCAGTGTTTCACCACCCAGGAATAATGCACTCAGTCTGCGGTGTCTAGTATCAGCAAGCCTTACCCACTCACCACCCATTGCTCTATGTCATGCGCATAGTACCCAATGCACTATATTGCTGCAGTATGACAGGCTCAATGCCCAGTTTTTCCGCAGCAGCAAAAAACTCCTGGAGGCAAGTTCTCAGCTCAGGTTTATATCCGCCTGCAGTCAGCGCGTGATTGATGGAAGCATTGCGCTTCTTGTGAACATCGTACGCCTCCGGGGTTGGCGTAACATACTCATGATGCACTTTTTTTGAAGTAATTTGTTATGTTTTATTTACGTTTCCTGGACTTGCCTTCCTGAAATTGTCTAGAATCTATTCTGAAACAATGCATCAAGCCGAATCTATGGAAACGACCGAGCATTTACAAAGTGTCATCTCTGAGTCAACCAATGATAAACATACGTGGCACTCATCCTTTTGTGTTTGGTTACAAATACTTGGTTCTAACTTAGTAACCAATACTAGCTTGTAGAAAGCTTGTAGATCGATACATTGTAAGAAAGCTTAGTTCCACTGGGTAACCAATACTTGGTAACCAATACTTTGTAACCAATACTTGGTAACCAATACTTGGTAACCAATACTCGGTTACCAATACTTGGTAACCAATACTTGGTAACCAATACTTGTTAACCAATACTTGGTAACCAATACTTGGTAACCAATACTTGGTAACCAATACTTGGTAACCAATACTTGGTAACCAATACTTGGTAACCAATACTTGGTAACCAATACTTGGTAACCAATACTTGGTAACCAATACTTGGTCCACAATACTTGGTATCCAATACCCGGTAACCAATACTTGGTGACCAATACTTGGTAACCAATACTTGGTAACCAATACTTGGTAAACAATATTTGGGAACCAATACTTGGTAACCAATACTTGGTAACCAATACTTGGTAATCAATACTTGGTAACCAATACTTGGTATCCAATACTTGGTAATCAATGCTTGGTAACCAATACTTGGTAACCAATACTCGGTAACCAATACTTGGTAACCAATATTTGGTAACAAATTCTTGATAACCAATACTTGGCCACCAATACTTGGTTCTACTTGGTAACCAATAACGCCAGTAAGGTCTACTCGGTTAACTATATAGGCAGAAACAATTGGCGGCTTCAAAATAACTCTGGCATTTTCTCGGTGAGCAGGAACCTGCCCGTTTGCACGCTAGGATGGTAGTGTAAATAGAATAAATCTTCCCGGTGTTCTGCCCTCGCACTCCTGAGGGAGGGACCTGTCAGCCACAACACTCAGAGCATGTCAGCGTGAGGAAAATACGTTGTACGAACAAGCATGTTTGCAATATCTATCTCGCTTTAAGTTCTTAAATTTTTCGTTTTTTTCCAGTTTTTCTCCATTTCTCTTATTCGATACCCAGAATTGCTTTTGGTCATTTTTAACCTTGCTACTGAGTGTACATAATTACAAATTAAATTTGAAATACGGTAAATTTGAGATTTTGGGTCAGAGCAAAGGTCAATATGGAGACCCGACTTTGAATTTCAAAGCTTATTTTTCAATACTGCCTCGGCTTCTTTTGTCACATAGAAGGCGTATTATTATTACTATTATTACGTCCATATTTACATAAGGTTTTCATTTTTATCAAACGAATGATAATTTTTGAACTTCCAAAATACTCTTGACTAACATTTAATTTTTCTTAGAATTTTAGCAAAATGTTCCTGAAAAAATTGAAAGGATGAAAATTCGTTCCCTCATTCATAAAATCCAGTTCACAAGGTAGCAAAAATCGTGGTCAGCATGTGAAAAATATTTGAAATACATTTTTCACTTCCTTTCAAATTAAGCTACAGGTAAGTTTTGAAGACAAAAATTTCATTTTATACTTACGATAGAGTAACGCAGAATGCAGAAACTCAGTTTGAAAATGTACAGCGAGATTTACAGGACATTACTGATACTATCTCTAAAAATAGGAAATAAGCTAAAGAAGAACAACGAAATTTCAAATTACCTGAAACAATTCTAAGCACTGAGAAATGTGCGGGACGCTTTCGTTTGTTTATGACTCTGCTTGCTGCAGAATGGTTTTGGAAGAAATACCCAAATTAAATATTAAAGTAAACTTGAAGCCGTACATGTTCGCTAACGGTACAATATTATGTTTCCTATTTACCTTACACTGGTAGCCTTCATTGTATGGAGTGGCTGAAGAAAAGAAAGTTCAAACGTTAATTGGTGAGCCTTTCATGCACGACAGACTATTTAAGAAGAAGGCATCCATTATGTATCATCGGACTGATACGCTTCCGAAGGCGAGCTCATTGAAGCAAATGCTGCGTATTGTCAATAAATCTAAGGAGGGCGTCATTTTTCAGCGCGCCTTAAGCCCTCAAAGGCGCCCCTTGCTCGCTCCTGCGGGAGACGGATAGAGCTATCAGAAGACGGCATCTCCATGTCGCCATGAAGTGCTGATGGCACCAATTACATGAGACAAATGGCTTTGGTAACGCGAGGGTCTCGATATGGATCATGAAGCTCCTCAGCCTATTCTAGTCACTATGAATACGATCACTCCGCAGATCTTACGCTATCTTCGGTGGAGTCTGAGTCCCGTCAGTCTGGTGAAAGAAGTCGACGCGCCCTCTATCGTGTGCTTGTAACTCCATGCAATGGGTACTAATGTTACCTTCTTATCAACACTGGTTGACCAATGAGGAGTCATTTTGTGTTCTTAACATCGTCAACAGGCCAATCAGTAGTCGCCAAAGATGTTCAAGTGGACAGGCAGTCTGAGATGCCGGCCACAAATAGCAGGGTGGGAGAAAAGCTCTGCTCTTACGCGGTCCGTATTGGTATTTGCTTTCTCTTCCATCCTTTTCGTACTTTTCAAAACGCACTCTGTAACTCATTGGAAAATGGCGCTTTAAAATTATAAGATCTGTATTGAAAAAAGTTTTAGAGAAGGTATCTGGGTGCAATTTTGGTCTTTACTCCGACTGAGTTAAGATCATGATCATAGAGATGCTGTGGGCGGAGAGCTCATGAAAAATAATGAAATTTAGGAAATTAATCAATTAAAAGGTATTTTTGAAAACATTTTCAATAGGATAGTTGGATAAATTATGTGTGCTTACTAAATTTAAAAGTAAACAAAGAATTCAAATTATTACTCACTTTTGAAGAGGTTACTCTCTTCGAACGGCTTGTGCAAACAGTACGCAAATTTTATATAAAAGTGTTACTGCTTTAACTCGTTTATAGGAGGTGAGGCAGCATTTCCGTAAGTGCCGGAGGTACTGAAATCCTAAATATAAAATAGCCGTAAATGATTCATTAACCTTAATATTAATATCCTAAGAGACTTCACAATTACAATTTCGTAGAAAAAATAAGAAATCAAAGCTAAAAATGTTCGGCTTCCAGGAATGAATTCATTCATAACAAGTTATGTCTCTTCCTTTTGTTTTCAAATTTTAATCACGAAAGATTGGCTTTAGAAATGTCGAGTGTTTCATTCTAACTTCGGAGAACTAATATCTTAATTCCTGAGATATTTTGTGTTAAAAACTTCGTTGAACTTGAAAAAAACACTGGACTTCGAGTTGGTGTTAGCGATCACTCACTGCTGTAAGAATCAATATTGATTAAATTAGATTGTAGACAAAACTTAGTTGAGGGCTCTCTAACCACACCAATAGTGTTCCCGGGAAGGAAAGGGAAGGCACCAAGTTGCACGGAATTGAAGGAACGGGGAATTTGTGCACAAGGCGTGCATAGGAACCCTGCGTGTATAAGCATAGCGAGATTGAAAGAAGTTAATGAAACCAGGGAAAAGTTTGAGCAGAAAGCAATATGTGATAGAAAATAGAACATCAGTGAAGCGAATCCCAGAAAAAATAGACATAAAGAAAACCTCATTCTATTTCAACTAAAGGATGCCCAACTTAGCCTCCAGCTGAGGACCTCACATCTTCTTTCTATAGGAGCGCTTATTCCCATAGATACAATCCTTGTATATCTTCGAGAGGCAAATCCATTTTTGAAATTTTTTTATCGTCATTGGGAACGAAACGTTCTGATGCAAAAGGGCGGGTTTTGGAGGCAAAGGTTTGACTCTCGAAAGCTGAAAGTATATTATATCACTTAACGATAACTGTATGTCTTAAAATATTTTAGTACATCTCAAAAATGCATCCTCTCATTAGGTGTTACGTCTGTACCTTTGACACTTAAAGTTAGGCTTCTTGTATTGTTTTCCTGTGTTATCTGTTAATATGAATCAAAATTTGTCTACTTCAATTTATTATCGGATTCACTTTCTCCATAGGCTGTCATGTTAGAAATTTAAACTTTCCTATCTTTCCTCTACTCTTGTGGCTTCATTCTACCTGAATTTCATCCCAGACTTAGGTGTTTTTTTAAAGAACATGAATACTCCTTTCTTTAAAGTGTTTACACACCATAATCCATACCATGCATGAAAGCCCGAAACTAAAGATGACTAATCATGTGTGTTTTTTCTGCTCTTATTTGGCGTTTGTCAATTAAACTGCGAAAACAACTAACTGCTGCGCTCATCTGCTCTTTGGCCAAAGTTTTCATGGTATCACACCACGAACTTAATGCTAACAAAACCCTAGCGGATCTTGTGGAGTTGCATAATTATTTCTAGTACTTTGAAGTTAACATTAATCCATGGGGAATACAAACAAATTGTAATCAAGCCAGACTGGTCATTCATTCATGCGATGTTGACGTAACGTAGTGATGCATTCTAAGACGCTCCGAAAAGTTCGTGTCAACGCAAATTTCGAGCACAGCTTACGGAACAAATGCGCATAACAAGTCAGGGATTTAGTTTTTATTTCCGTACTGCATTTTTGCACAGTTGGGTCTTTTATATAGTTTGTTTGCCATAAGTTCTTCAGTCCAAAACGTTTTTCTTTAAAATAAAAGATGTTAAACATGAAACTTGAAGTGTGGCAGTTGATTAAAAATCAATTTAGTTTGAGCTTTACCCGGGGCTCAAAATACTATATTTTTGCTCTGCTATATTTAGTAAAGTCGAAGTAATCAATTTGGTGCGCTGGGCCTTTGCTGAACCTGCGACCAGGAAGCAAATGTCCGCAAATTGGATAATGAGCGGCTGGCTGGTGGAGCGGGAGGCTTTCTTGTGCTGAATGCAAAGGAGGACAAGCTGGCCGGGCGATCGGGTTGTCTGGCCTGAGTGCGGGCACCCGCAACCCTGGTAACGTTCCATGCATTTAAGCACAAATTTAGGGAAAAATGACACCGTTGAGCGCTAATTTTAGGGAAAATGGCACTCGAGGGCGCAAATTTAAGAAAAATGATACCCTGGAGCGTTAGGTTTAAGAAAAATTAGATCATTGAGAGCAAATTTCAGAAAAAATAACTCCCACGAGAACTAATTTCAGGAAAATTTGTTCCCTGAGAGCAAATTTCATTCATATGGCACCCTCAAGCGCAAATTCCAAACAGAAATGGTACCCTATGAGCGCAAGCTTCATAAAAAATTTTGCCTTATGAGAACAAAGCGGGAATGTATGTTTTAAGAATAGGTGGCGTTATTAGGCGTAAGTAAGGCTGTAATAGATAATTTCCACGAGGCTGTATTAGCTAATTTCGATGCACGAGTGCAGTTTTGAGGTCCTCCCCTGAGTGATGTGGGCAGGCCGGCGCAAGTAGGCATAAGCGCTAGTGTCAGTTACAAGGAGGGAGTAAAATTAAGAGTAAATTGCCCTGTAGCCTGCAATTTTCAGCCTCAATTGCTTTAAATGTTTTGCTTAGCATTCTGAACACCTTTAATTACTTCTAAGTTGTCAGAAGAGAGAATTATTATCCGCAAAAAATTATGCAAATTAAAATTTTTCCCAATAACTGCTGCTTCTGAATATTCAATCTTTAAAATTGTTTCAATGGTAAAGCCAAAGTGTTCTCCAAAAGTAATTTAAATCAGTGAACTTCAAATTCTTTTTACCTTTCGCTGAAGAAGCAATTACCGAGTACATGTTCAGATCTGTGTTATATTTACGGTAAGGGTAGGAAACAGAACTTAAATCGTGCGATAAAAGGGGATATAGCTCATGATATAACAGACGATATAGCAGACAATGTTACGAAAGATATAACAAACTATACGACGAACGATAAAACAAACGATATAACGAACGATATAACGAACGATACAACAAACGATACAACTNGATATAACGAACGATGTAACAACGATATAACAAACGATATAACGAACGATATAACGAACGATATAACGAACGATATAACGAACGATATAACGAACGACGTAACAAACGACATAACGAACGATATGAAGAACGATGTAACGAACGATATAACAGACGATATAACAAACGATATAACGGACGATTTTGCGAACGATATAATAGACGATATAACGTAGACCTTATGTGACAGTACACAGGCGTTACATGAAGCCAGTACAGCTGCAGTACACATGCGTTACGTGCAGGCGGTGCAGCTGCAGTACACACGCGTTACATGCAGCCAGTACAGCTGCAGTACACAGGCGCTACATGCAGCCAGTACAGCTGCAGTACACAGTCCTTACGTGCAGGCGGGACAGCTGCAGTACACACGCGTTACATGCAGCCAGTACAGCTGCAGTACACAGGCGTTACGTGCAAACGGTACAGCTGCAGTACACAGGCGCTACATGCAGCCAGTACAGCTGCAGTACACACGCGTTACATGCAGCCAGTACAGCTGCAGTACACAGGCGCTACATGCAGCCGGTACAGCTGCAATACACACGCGTTACATGCAGCCAGTACAGATGCAGTACACAGGCGTTACGCGCAGGCGGTACAGCTGCAGTACACACGCGTTACGTGCAGCTAGTACAGCTGCAGTACACAGGCGTTACATGGAAGAATTAGGTACGCAAGATTTATAGTGATAGGTTCTCGGGACCGCAGTACGTAAGCACTCTAGTATTTGAACGATTTTGTTCACAAGAACCCCAGTGTTTTACACATTTTTGCTTCAGCTCTCCAGTTTTCAAGCACTACAACACTCAAACACTTCAGTGCTCAAGCTCTCCAGTACTCAAGCATTACAGCCCTCAGCCTGTAATGGCATCTGCTCAATTTCATTTTGCGTAGCATTTTGACTCTTTTTCTAGCATCGTGATCTTGGCTTGTACTTGGTCTTGGGATAGGTTTTGTCCTCATCGCCTCCATAGTTCTTTTGCCAGTCCGCTGCTTTTTACATAAACGATAGATTCCCCTTCCAGGATAGCTTTGAGTAGTGTCTTGCTAGAAGCAAATTCAAAAGCACTTGAAACACTTGAGTAGTGTCTTGCTAGAAGCAAATTCAAAAGGTTTTGAACGTTCTACATGATGTAGGTTGCCTATAACCATGAATAAAATAACGAAGTATTAAGTTTCTCAAAGACTTCATTATTCACTCTGGCACAATAATCAAGTATTCAGTGTTTTTCTCTCCCGCATGATGTATGAATATTCTGCTTCTAGGTTATAATTTTCACGGATATGAGATTTATTGTCTCACCTTATTCTTCGGAGGAAAACGTGCTTGTGAAATAAGCACGTCAATGATCGAATGCGCGAGTGATGTCAGTAATCCTATTATTTATATTATAAATATAATTTTATTTATTTATAAATATTCAGTCAATTAGACAATTGAATTTATTGCTGATATTGAATTTGTATTATTTATTCACATGAATTCAATAAAACTGAAAACTTTGTAACTTACAGACTATTTTTTTCAGTTAATTTTGAGCTCAAATAGCGCCATGGATGTAGCGTAATTTCTAATAAAAACATGCAAGTACAGCACACGAAAATAATCCATGATCTGAGTTACTTACTGCGTTCATTTAAAAGATAGTTCAACGTGATAAATTATTGCTATGTATGACTTGAAAACGGCGTCATCATTTCTGACGGCGATAGTGCACTAGCAAATGTACAAATATACAGGGCTCTTCATTTTGACTTGTTTTTTTTACACGATAAACATGTTTTGTAAAGTGACTCAAAGTAGCAGTAGTTGTTTTTTTGTCGTAAGTTCTCAGTTGCCGTAACTTAATGGAAGCCAGAGTATGTTGTATAGTACCACTTCACGTGAATATTATGAAGTAGCCCAAAAGAGAGACATGCGTTGAGACTGATGTACAAGTCTTCTTGCAAGTTCCCAGTTATCGTAACTTCATTCTCGTAACTTCATGTTGTAGAGTGCCACTTGACGTGAATGTTGCATATAAACCCAAAGTGGTTCATCCTTTTCTCCTTTGTAAGTTTATCGTATAGATGGGCGGTTTTATTTTTCACTCGTAACAAACGAAAGAATTAGCGATGTCTAAGGAGCAGCCAAGCAGAAACCAACCATCCACTTCCCAACGCACCTGACCGCACCACGCATTGTGTGCCCCCAAAAAACCTTGACTCAAATCTCGTATGGAATAATTATGAGCTTTTTAGGGAACAGTTCCTTTTTCATCACAATTTACTGTATAGATTTTATCCTTATCTCCTCGATATGCTTTGCATCGGCATGTGGACTAATGAGAACAAATAATTAAGGAAGGTGTCGTTAAATTTGCAAGTCTTCGACTTGAAAGCAGTTCCACATTTTTTTAGTATTTTCTGAGAGATCACCTTTGCAGTTAGGATATCCATACAAACGACTTCGATAAACTCTACTGCGGCAATCAATAGGAGACAGAAGTACCGCTAATGTGTTTGAAAAATATTACGTAAATGCAATGCTGAGGAGAGAAGCTGGAGTTCGGTAGCACGAGAAGGTCTTTAGAAGAAGCGATATCTCGAGAGACCTTAGAGAATGCGGCCACAGAGATATTGTGCCACAGGAATCATTGCCGCGGCTCACTAATTATGCTAATTATATGCCTTAGTTTCATTGCATCACTTGAATATCACTTTGGAATAAACAAGTTCACATTAACTGGGATGATGCCGAGCATACCAGCCCTACATACTGGAGCACTTAATGCAAATCTCAGACAGGGTCATTTGTTCAAATTGTCGCTCAGGTATGGCTGTGGAAATCGTCCTTCTGCCTTCTGTTCGCTCCCGTTCTCCTGCGTCGCTGGGCTCGAAAATTCGGGGTCACGAAAATTAATTTAAAATTATATCTGTTCATTAGTGGACCGAAGGTAAAAGTTTGCGAGAGGGGAATATTTCTTGCTTTGCGGTAGCTCTTAGGGTGTCGTTTTCTGATAAGGTTCTAGTCAACACACCGGGAGAAATTAGATGTGAGCTTATAATATTTTGACTTTAGGAGTCTCAGTAACTGGTTCCTCATGACCATACAGGAGCTGCATTCTTTAATCAGTTCTTAATGAGTTTTATGATTTTCCATTCTGCTAATTGAGCTTTAAGACTAGTAAAAAAAATCGTGCTTAGTGTAGTAATTGTTTTGTCATCTTCATCTTAGATTTATTGAAGATTGTAAACTATTATTCACATCAAAGCTATAATTTGAAATCTATTTATTAATGTTTAATTATTTTATCATATCATTGCACTTTTTTATCATAACCACGTGACGAAAATATCAATGAAGTCTTATTCTGAGTTCTTGAAAGCTATTTTTGTTATTTTTGAAAAAATGCATGAGCATTGAATGAGAACGTACTTTGCTACATCGGAAACAGAATTGTTTGTTGGTTAAAATCGAATTCTTGATGGTAATTTCAACCTTGGAGAGTTACCTTGACGGTCCACGTCTGACTGACTATCGAATACAAGCACTGTTTTCCTTTTATTTTATATCTTGTCTCTTTATCTTTAAATAATATCTATTTTATATCTCTGTCGTTTATATATATTATTATGTTAGCGTATCAACAAATGACATCATTGTTTGAACGAAGTTCATTTTTATCATTGCAGAAAGCGGTTAATACATTACGAGGGAATTCTTGAAAAACGTGTACAAATTTACTAAAAAATATTCATGCATGAATACGATTTCTTGTGAGCCGATGGAAAAAATGCTCGTTAAGTATGGTGGTTAATGTTAATGAAGTATTTAGGTTTGTGAGTTTCAAGTGCCCGGGGCAACACGTGTCTCATTCGAGCACCGAACCAAAACGTTCATTTCGGAGGGATTTTTTCTCAATTTTGCACAAGTTTGAGCGCTTAAGTTCTTATTGCCTCGGGAACACAAATTCGAATTCCTCTAAATTCACTATTTGTATAATTCGATGAATTTTCTGTTAGTTTGAACATCAAATTATTAACGAAAAAGAATCAGAAAGCGAGTGACTCTTTTGCCAAGTATTGAGTTTTGTGTCATAGCAGACTGCGTTCATTAATTACGATTTGCCAGTTAAACAAACAAGCAGCATTTTCTTCGCATGTGATGCTCAAATGTCCCATAGCGTTTATGTTTTTATTAATTTTTTTGGTTTCCTAATCATCTAACGCGGGTAACGTTGTAAGTTTGGTTCTTTCATGCACCATTATTTGCACGAGATTTAGAAATGATTGTGGAAAAAAGCGAAATAACTTAACGATAAAAAGCGATAAATCTATAAAAGCGAGGGACTGTAGACGCAAGATATGCAATACGTGTTTAACATGAGTGCGTTACATCTATTCTGCTCCTGACGCACATCAAATACGTGCTTCAGCAACCTCTGTTTTAGTTTAAAATTTAAAAATGGGCTTCCAGGGGACTGAAAAAGGTTGATTTGAGTCTTAATTTTTGATTATTTTAATGAGGAATTTAGGAGGGTTGAGAATGGGAAGGCGAAAAGCTAAGCAGAGTTTGATGGTGGCAACAATTCCGAAACCTTCGACTCAAATACAATGATTCGATGATTTATCTTCTTTATCTACATTTATATTAACTGTTTCTTTAGAAACTATGTTCCCTCCATCTCTCTGACTCTTGCAGCATATCGTCCAGTGCTCTAAATATTTTTTCATTTCATATATACGTAGATAAACTGCTTCAAACACCGGCATCATTGCTCTTAAATAAATTTACGACAATGCCTGGGCTTATGACTTTAAATAATCTAATTCTTTAAGACTTTATACTGTACTTTAAATAATCTTATTCCTCACATTAATAGCTCAGAATAAATCACTTGCGCTCAGATGCCATGTAAAAGTTTATATTCTCAAATCGATGCCAGGAACGCCTTCTAAAGAAATGGAAATACTTGATTTCTAGAAACCACGTTAAATACACCTTCTTGATGCAGGGCAAGTTCATTATCTCAAAAAAATGCACAACACACGTTATTCAGAGCATTTCAAATGTTTGGTTTCAATACAATGCCAAAAATCGCCTTTATACAGGAGAGCAAATAATGACTTTATCAAGAGAAAGCCCTCGAATACCTTCTCAAGCCATTGCGATATTACGCGTTCAAAAATCAATTACCTTCGTAAGCCTCTGCCGGTGGTGATAACCACCGACAAATCTAAAATCGAAACAACATTTGAGTGTGTCGTACATATCTTCAGGCTCCATCGCCACGTTTGTTCCTGTGTGAACGCTGTACGTGTTCCGTTTTCGAAGAGCTGAGAAGATTTCCTAGCCTAAAACCCTGGAAAATAACTACAGCAAACTCACTTAACAGAGCAGGAGCATTTCTTTGATTAATTTCTGTATCTAGGTATTCGTGTATAAAACTCGGTGTGAGTCGGAGCAATGTATGTATTAACGGAACTAGCGACAGGAAAATAATGAGGAAGGAGAATAAATGCTTTTATGAACTTTGCTTGAAAACAACTGAAATAGGTAAATTCTATAGGTATAATAGTCTTCCGTGTATAATGCTTCTTTAGGTGTAAGATCCTTCAAGTTCAATGGTAATTCAGTCGTATTGAATTACCATTCGTAAGCCGTAAGCTTCTTCAGGAATAAAGATTCTCGTGATCCAAAGGCCTTTTACAGCCTTTCCCTGTTAAAAAGACAAATGGGGCTAGTATCGAGATAACGTATTAAAGGGCAACAAAATCACTATTTTTACAAGCAGAAGAGCATGCGACCGAGAGAACGGCGAACTCAAAAGTCAAAAGTAAACACAATGTGAGCAAAGGTTCACGTCACAGGGAGTTGTAATCTAAGGGTCATAAAATTTTAACTCTCTGTGGACATCCGAAAAGTCACAAGCATGATTAAATTCCAACTTTTTGTGACTAATATTTCAATTCATTTTGGTTCAAGAAATTTATCTGCAGTTGAAGAGACACTTAAAATAATTTTTTATGCACGTACTGTTCCGATGTTGGCAAACCAAATAGTGAAAATTATGTTCACACAAACTTGAGCTGATCATCGCCTTCGTAATATCTTGTCCTAATTTTGAGTTTAGTTTTAGGGTTTTATTTTAGATAACTTCCACAGCTACCTATTTAGAGTTTCTTAACACTTTGACATCAGCATTTCTCTACTCACACTGCCGGTATTGCCACCACCGTCACTAATTATAAACTGCATGGCACTGACATGAAGTAGCCACTGATATCAGGATGAGGATGGATCTGCCACTAAGAATAGAATTTCAAAGGACGCATAAGGGAACAAATTTAACAAAAAGTACAATATATTGAGGCTATTTTCGAAAGAGGAATACAAGGGTTAAATCCTGCTGAAGTTATGCTAAGTACAAATTCGAAGAGCATTCCATGCTGCCGTGTTTCAGTGCATATCATTCAACACATTTACTACGTATTGGAACATATTTGTACCACTAGGTAAAAAAATGCTCATTCACCTACCGGTATAGATGAATAACATGTCAATTACACCAAAACTTTTTTTTGAATCAATTTTAGCGAACGAGGTAAAATGTTATCGAACAATTATATTTTTCACACTTCATAAAAAAGACAGATATTAACACGTTGACTGCGATACACCCATCGGTGGGTGATTTGAAAAAATTTTAATACTCGTTTAAAATTAATGGTATTTAAATGAATGCGAAGGTTAATGTTTGGTATTTAAAAATTTGTCAAACAAATTTTGAATTTCAATTTGAGTTGAATACTGGTCTTCAGTTTAACTGATCACAGTTAACGTTTTAACCAATATTAACACTTTGACAGCAACGTGAGCCACCGGTGGCCACGGAGGGGATTTTCAAAATGGTGCTGACCGACCAGTAGTCACAAACCTAATTTCCATGAATACTTGATTAACGCTAATTGAAGTCAAGATCCAGGTTATGTTTGCTCTTTTTAAAATTGCTCACTAAAATTGACTTTAAATTTGAACTGAATATTGAACTTCAGTTGAACCAATTCCGGTCCAAGTGTTTAACTGATTACCTGGAACTAACGGTACATGCATGTAATGCATGTAATGGTTATTGGATTCCTGTCCAAGTGTTGAACAAGCCACCTACCGGACGTAGAGCTCAACACAAAACGAAGCGTGGAGTAAAGACCGGCCCAGCACACCCGGATGCTTCAACTACTTCTGCTTTGTGCACCTCGGGCCTCTCAATTCACGGGTCTCTATTCCAGAACTTCTTGTCTGCTCTCAACCTTTCACCCTCTTGATTGGGCCAAATTTATGCGTTCCGCTTGCACAATCAGAAGAACTTACGCCCCCAATTGTGTGAAATATAAATTTGGGCGCGAATGAAAACTCTCAAACTGGTCAAGCATCACGCTTTAGTAGCTTCTCACTTTAAAGTTGAACGTTCTTCTAAGCTCGGAGGAACCAAGACTCATTTTTTGAGATTCATGTGCCTGATAATTTTTCAGAATTCACATTTAGTAACGGAGAGCTAATTAGGTTTTATACATATATATTTTTTCTGGGATTTTAAGGGGAATATTTTTTCGAAAGACACCCAAGTTGTTGTACGGTCCTCTAATGAAATGAACCAAGTTTCAATTGAATTCAATTAATTTAATCTTAAGTACACATCGTAGTTTTATGTCGTAGATTAAATTCTTTATTCGTGGCATTGGATTTGTTTGAATTTTCAGACTGCAACGTGAATTTTTTTTAATCTACTGCGCTGTTTTATAATTGCGCCCTAGTTGTTAGGAGTTTTACTTTCAATGTTCTTCTAATCAGCTCCAATGGCTCTTAACTAGAGATTCGAAATGAGTGCTGAATTAAATTTTAATCATCTTCTACAATTTTTAGTGTTTAATGACTCCTACTGCTTCCAAAACAGCAAAATTAAAGTAGCCTCATGCTTCAAAATAATCAGAGTTTCATGTGTCCGCCAATTTTAAGAACGCAAAGTTAAGCATCAAAATGTTAAAAAACTGCGTGTTTTGGAGTTTCCAGTGCTTCATTTGTCCCGCCGCTTCCCTAACCGGAGAATTAACCCATCTGCGTCCTCGAGAATATTGAACCGCTGAATTGCGCTGAATTTTTGAGGTGGCCTGACGCACACAAAGCGATCGACTTGATGAACGCGAGGAAGAACACCGTACAAGGGAAGGACAGGCCGTCCTGCGGCCCCCACTTCTCTCACCAAAATCATCCTTGCTAAATGTGGTTTCAAATGAAATGCGGACTGATAAACCGAGGTTTAAACCGAGGATTTTTAAATCTCTTAGTTTTTACGCCATTAAATGTGATGGTTCCATAATAAACGCACACCAACGCTTTGAAGGTCTTAATAGCTCCCGCTCAAGAGATTGATTCTGAAGCAGCGTCAAGCGGGTGCAAGAATAAGCATGGGCCCATCTTTGGCAAGGCGCGCTATTTGGTCCAACACAGACATGCTCCAAATGACGTGCTCAGAAGGCCCCATTTTTCTTCGGCACTTTCAGGCTTTGCGACTGTCAACAACTCGTTCTTGGGAAAAGATCCAGCCTTGAACAAGCGGGTTTCTGATGTGGGAAAGATGGTCAGTCGAGATGCCATCCAAATGATTATAAATGTAGTGTGTTGGGACGATCCCGAGGACGACTTACGGTGATGATGCCATTGTGCGTCGTAATTGTGCTCAACTCCTTGGAAAACTGATCAGGCTCAGGCTTGGTCCAAATTTAATCTAGAGCATGCGTGCGACTTCGATGCGATAGAATTTGACACTATTGTGAAGGAGTAACTATGTACGCAGACCGAGGAGAAGTATACGACTTATAAGAATATCTATTGCGTAAACCATTTAGACAATTCTTCGAAAAAGAAATATGTAGCCATTGTTGGGAATTGAATACTTGATGATGTGAGATGCCTCTAAACGAAAATGAATGCGGTGAATTAACAATAAATTTAGAGAAGAAATAGCGCTGATGAAAATGAATAGAGGTTGATATCAAAACCATTACTGCGGAATTAGTTCTTGATGTTCGAAAATCTTGAGGTTATTTTTAGATTTTCTCTTTATCGAGGCTCGTCTGGACAGAAAAATACTTTAAATGCTACTTTACTATACTTTAAAAATACTTTAAATACTTTGCTGGAAATTCCTTCGACCCACTATCGTCCAACGGCGAATTTTTAAAATTTTGCGCTTGGACTCTAAAGAAAGCTCTCATGGCAAGCGCAGCTTTACGCTTATTTTGCGAATGTGAATTAGGATAGAAATTTGACATTTGAAAACAATAATTTTTCATAGTTCAATATATGTTAATTATTCAAAAATTTTAATTTCCAGTAAACATTATAGCCCGCAAATGCTTCAACTTTTTCAGTTTTAAGCGTGCATTGATGATCGAATTACTCAAAAGTTTTGAATCCAATGTGCATCAATAATAGTCCCTATTTGATATATCAAACTTCAACTTTTTATGACAATATTGTTGTATCAGCCATTTCCACTTCTCACAAAAATTCATTTTGACACACACACAAAATTCATTTCGCTGTTTCAGTACACACAAAATCCATTTCACAAAAAAACATGTTCAATTCCTTCATTTTCAGTTCACACGAAACCTGTTTTGCAACAATCGAGTTCAGTTTTCTTATGTTTCAGTGTATAAAAAAAAATGTTTTGCTAATAATTAAGTTCAATTTTCTCAAATTTCTGTACGCATAAAACCCATTTTGCTGCCTATCGGGCTAAATTTTTCAAGCTACGGTGCACACGGAACTCATTTTGCTACAATTCGAGTCGACCTTTATTACGTTTTAGTATTTACAAAGCTCAATTTTTTTTCTTCCCGTCCTACGTTTTTTCTCTGGAAAATTTTAAATCCTTTGTTTGTTCAAATTCAAGTTATCTGATCTTTGCTTTTCATTTCATTGTGGGTGTAGCATCATCGAGGACAGATTAGGAATTTTTTTTGTTACAAGGGTCAGAATGTTTTTCCCTAGTTATTTTTATCAGTTCAATTATTCATGTTCGAAATCAAAAACCTTGAAATAGAATCCAAAAATATCAACATTATTCAATTGAAACATCTTTTTTGCCTCATGGGTCGATTTTTTTCGCGTTGTTCACTTCTCTCGGTACTATATCCATGTCTGAAATTACGAAATTTGGAAGTAAAATCTAAGAATGTCAAGAATAAATTTTAAATGTGTTAAAAAAGTTCAAACCCCAGTCATTAGGTTTTCCTACGTAATCACCGTGTAAAAAACGCGTGACTTCTTATTTTATTCATTTACCATACCTAAAATTCTACAATAAGAGTTGCACACCTAACTGAAATAAACCTCGAATATTATTGTTCGTTTCAAGGTTCTACACTCTGCCTGACCTAGATAGAAATATTTCCATTCCGGAGAAATGGATGGACGGGTCTGCGGCGCTGCAGTTGTGCGCGATTTACAATAGGAATAAATTTGAGAACATATCACCTAGAAATATTGTATGAACTCAGTGTCGGGGACTCACATACTACGCTAGATCTACTTTTGCTAACGCTACCCGTGAACATTTGGCTTCCAAAGCTTATGAATAAAGTAAAGATAAATTTTTGCTTCGTTCGTGTGTACAAGTATGATTAAAGAGACGAGTGATATATAATTTTCATTCAACGAAAAATTTACAGTTTTTGAAAAAGTTGATATCGTACAGTATTTTTTTTGCATGAAAATAATCATGACAAAAGACTCAAAATAAAATAATGCCACAGCCCTATATAGGCAATAAATTAACCGATTTCGCACTTGATGTTGCAAAACTTGTTATTTTTTACGCAAGAAAAGTGCAAAGACTGTGTATTAAAAAATTTCAGGAATGCACAAAACTGGTTTTTGGTAATTTTTATTAATTGATGTGGTATTAGTCAATGAAATGTCTAGAAGCTGACAAAAAAAACTGAGATACTGGGAAGCTAACGTCAAAATTTTCCAAACTTGAAAGATCGCGCAAATAAATTTACGGTAGAATTAGCACTACTTTATTAGAACAGGTAAGATGCAAAGCATCATTTGGATACGCGATCGACTGATCGTGTACGAAAATAGTTGCAAGTTGTTTGCTAAATCCGAGGCAAATTAGCTGAGAAAAAGTTTTCTATAGTGGTTCAAAGTGTAGTGGTTCAAAGATAGCAGCCATTTGGAAACGAATCCAAGGACGATAAATACGTTTTTCCTTCACTTTCGCTTAGAACTTCTGTAAAATTGCTCTGCGAGTGATCACAAGTCCCATGTACATTTTATACCGTTGTGTAACTTTCTATTGTATTATGCAAAATTTATTGTTTGTGTTATACTATTCTCAATTTAATTTCTAATTCTTGTTTGTAATGATTTGTCCATTGCATCTTAATTCATTTTTGTATTTTCAATAATTTTCAATTATTCCAAATTTTTTTGTAATTGATTTCTATTGTGTAATTCTTAAGCTCATGCGCGGTGTGTTTTCTGATTTAGTTGAAATTAAGCGATAGATCCTATGTTGCCATGTGAAGCTGTGCTGCGTTAAAAAAATAGATTACAGTTATAAGAGCATGCAACGTCATTATGTTCAATTCTGAGCGATTTTCCTTTTGTTTGTTGAACTGTGCCACATGTATGCTGTAATTGTCGATGTTTTGATGATCTCGTGTTACTTTGGAAGAATATTAAACCTAAAAAATGTGAAGTAGCCTCACCTAATGTAGGTTCTAGGCTCCAGTAATAAAATAGAAAACTTCACAGGCCTCGCAACTTCCAAACGAGAAAATGAGCGAGTAAAAATTTCCCATGTTTAAATTGTTTATTGGTCGAAGTTTATTGAAGTTTATTGGTCAACTCAGAAGTAGAGTTAATTTTTGAGATAAATTTTCGAAAATTACGAACGTTAAATAGATCCTGTCTTCATTTAGTTTTCATTGATTATTAATGAAAATTGAGTTTGTGACTGCTGGTTAGCCAGCAGCATCATGAAAATCCTCTCAGTGACCACCGGTGTGTCACGTCGCAGTCAAAACGTTAATCTGACGGCAAAACTTAAATTCCTGCTGAAACAATTTGATCAAAGTTACATTGACTGTGAAATAAGAAAATGAAGTAAATTTATTTTCTCTTACTCTCATTTGATAAAAACCATCTCTGCATAATTCTGAGATTTTCTAAAACCTAGTTAGCTCCGTTCTGTGGGAAATAAACGATGCATTAGATCCAACTAAAACTCGCCACTTCTACTCATCTCAAATGGTGAGAAATTTCCAACCACTAGTGTGAAGTTACGATTTATAAGAGCGTGCCGGGAGTTAAAAAAAGGCATTAGTTAAAACATCTTTGAGGTCTAACGGTCTAATATCATCAGGCAGACTTCGGGTGCGGGAGAGCTGAGAAATGTCTTTTTGTATTCACTTTTGATGTAATGACCCTTCATAAAATGTTCATGGAAATTCCAAGGTATGCTATTTTAGTAATTGCGTGTAAAAAAGCTATCATTGCATGAGAATAAAATGAAGTGATGCGTTAATGAGACCCATCATTAAAATACTTCAGGCTACGGATTAAAAAGATCAGGAAGTCAGCGTTGCAACAAAAAAGGAATGTTTTTTTGAGTTAGTTCAAGTGAAACTTAGACTTCTAAATAGACTCACTGACATGAAAAACTCAGAAGTTATTTTCCGTCTGTTGGCGAAACGCTCAAAAAACACAAGCAGTCGCGTGCACGCCTTAATCCCAAATGTAGGTCGTTTTTATGTGGAGGTTATGTGGCTGCCAGGACTTGCAACCAAATTTGTTTTCGTGGCCGAAAGAAAAGAGCTGAGTCATATTCGGTTAAGTTGTTCACAATTGAATTCGGACAATTTATTCACAATTGAATTCGATAAATTCGTTCACGTTTACATTGGTAAATTTGTTCACGATCGAATTTGATAAATTCATCTACAACTGAATTTGATAAATTCTTTCAGAATTGAATTCGTTACATTTGTTCACAAATGAATTCATTAAATTCATTCACAACTGAATTTGATAAATTTGACCACGATTGAATTTGATGAATTTAATCTAAATTTTTCACACTTGAATTCGGTAAAGTCGTTCCCAATTGAATTAAATTACGTGTTTATTTAGCAGAGGAATTTTCAGTATTATTTGATTTGCTTTTAAAATATAGCATGATAGATGCATAAATGATTCCAATTACTATTTGGAATCGAAAGATTTTATCATTCATTTTCCCAGCATACTTCTAAATTATAACTTGGGGGAAAAAATAAAACTGTGTAACTTTGTAATCAATTGCAAGGCGATGAAGCTGTTCAAACTATTTCTTTCTTCAATATTTGAGGATATCTTGATCGTACAATTGGAGGTAGTATATTTTTATCCATTCGCAAAAAACTAAGTAATATGTTCGTTAGCAGAATTATAGAGACAACTAATGATAAAAAACTAATAGCAGCGCCCTTATGTTTACCGTTGCAAGAAAACGAGTTTCTTGAATTTACAAGGATTTTGAACGTTACCACTCAAAGCTAAACCTAAACAGCACAATCAACAATGAGAAATAAAAAGTTTTCACTTCTACAGAAAAAGTGTCTGAAACATGTTATTTATGAAAAAAATTGTGCTCCGATAGAAAACTGTAACTCCCGGTTCTTCAGCTAAGAAAACGAACGAATTTGTAAGCATTTTGGATAGAATAGCTTGTATTAAATCGATTCCTAAATCTTCCCAAACATATCGCACATTTCCCAAAGTTTTCGATTTAATCCACGGGAAGTGCGATGAAGATTTCACGGGTCCATTTACGAAAGCTGCCAATACTCGCGACGAAAGGCACGGCACGAACGCGAGGGCAAAATTCAATTAGAATCGCGCTTAAAAAAGCTCCATAAAATACACGCTCTAATTTACCCCCATAAGTCGTGCTGCAACATGAGTAGTAAGTGTTAACTTCTCGGAGAAGGAAGAAAGCGGGAGCTGGGCCTTGGTGGTAAGTGGTGTCGTATATTCGGAGCGCACAATACATCTCCTGGCCAGTAATGACGCATAACCATCGCGTGTGCTTCTCTGCAGCGCCTCCGAATACGATTTATTTACGTGTGGAGCTCGGTGATGCATTATTTTGAGCTACTTGATGCCCTCCTTTTCGAAAGAGCTTCGTTTTCTCACCGCAGAAATATTCATTTGCTGGGCCTGTGTACGAGTGCAGCTTCAGAAATTGGCACAGCGCTTGTACAAGCTTGACTGGAGTAATGGAGAGCAATTTAGAATAATTTGGCTTGGATCTAAACATGCTTCCACATTATTTGTACATGGGAAGTATTTTTCCACAAGTGTGATTCAAATACACGTGTAAATTACAAATACAACTCTACATCACTCAACGTCTGGTTTCTAGAAAATATACATTCACAGCTTTTTTCAACGCCTGTTTTAAAAAATATATATCCGTCACGTTCTAAAGCCACATGTTTACTGGCATAAGATAAATAATGCAGATATCATA
>JACJUY010002038.1:83243-100136 GCA_014220935.1 Platorchestia sp. MABIK
ATATCAATCACGCTGGACACAATTCGGTCCAAAGTGTGGGTTCAAAGATTTTTAATGTAGTTTGCAGAACGGTATTTTAAAAAAGCCAACTAATGTCCGTAAAATAGAGCATTTGCATGATATTTAGGCATAAAAAATTCCACTTACATCTCAGTCAAGCTCTATTAATAGGTAGCAGGTTTGCGATCAAGTGCCCGTAATCATCATTAAATAGCGGTCATTCGTAAAAAGATGCGCATTAATTACACCAAGATGATGCCGAATCCCACAGCCCCAAGTTTAGAGGAACTTTACTTTGCGTACTGGGGCATGAAGCTTCCCAATATCACTTATACTTTACAAGTAAATTCACATTCACACACCGAAGTGTCGTTCATACCTACTTAAGAAAAATACTTGTTTGTGTATTCTCGTCTTCTATACTGAAAAGCAAATCGATAGATTTTTGTTTTTGTTCGCGCTTCTGAGTAGGATGAAGGCAATATATTATTTCAGTCCTTGGTTTTCGACCCTACTCAATAAAGATTTGAATTCGATAGAGTATGTAATGTTTCCACTTTTATCCGTAACTCTTTTCTTATTCCCTAAATTTTCTTCCTTTTTATTGCAGATGAAAAGATTGGTTTCACAACCCATCCTGTTCGTAACAAACTGCATGAACAAGTTTAAGATTCACTTGAATATTTACACTTAGGAACAATTACATGCCCCTATTTATGCGTCAAAGCTTGGGTCATTTTATCCCCTCAGGGGGATACAACTATTGTATCTATGGGAGTTAGCACTCCCAGGGGGAAAATGTGTGAGGGCCCGAGCTGAGAGTTAGGTAGACCTTCTTTTTGTTTCAATAAAGTGTTTTTGTTATGTTAAGGGCAATCTTTTTTTTCGTTTCACTGCTGTCCTGTTTTTCGGTACCTACTACTTTCTTCGTCGACTTGGATCTTGTTTCATAATCTTCTTTCTCAACTAATTGATTCTACGCCTTTTCTGCATAGATTCCGCGTTCCCTTAACTCCATACTAAATGGTGCCTTCCTCATTGCTCTCTTTGGATCGCCTTTGTGGTGGATAGGGAGGCTTAAGTACTGCCAAGAGCCTTAAGGTTGAAACCTTATTAATCACTCAATTACGCCTGCCACTGCAGCATAGTGGTAATTAAAATCTCTATGTCAGTGTAAATGTAAACTACTACAGTTTACACATTTATTCAAACGCCATCTGTGAATTTGTTTCGTATGTTTTGTGTTTTCACTTTTCCTTTCTGGCTGCTGTGAGGTCAGCTGCTTTTTTCGTTTCTCGAAGTCCAAGCGTGAAATTAAAACTGGCGGAAAAACTTCGTTTCAATAATGTATACATACATTTGGCTCCAGCCTTCACATTCCTGAACATTTTTCAATACGGATAACATTCTTTACGTGCTTGGTGCTTACATTACACGCCACGGGGATATTTTAGCAAAATTTAGGACGGGAAATGATTCTCAACACGTTAGCACCCGCAAATACTTCCAAAATTTATGACTCTACATTAACTTTTCTTCTGAAAAAATGCGAGTAATTTGCAGCGAAGAATGAAGCCACTGACCAAATTTTGAGCAGTTGCGTTAATTCTTCACGGCCTTAAAATTTATGGAAGCACATTGTGAGTATTAATATTCAGTAGAATTGAAAATTCCCAACATTCTCGCCTCACATTTCATATGTTTTAGCTCAAGAAACACGTGATGCTCTGCACTTGACGCTGCGTTCCAAAATCGCCTTTTTTTCATGCTCTGTGAAATGTTTTTTGGTTCACGGCACCCATGAAATGCCGTACCTGTCATTGTATCTCCTCACATTTATTCTGTTGGGCAAAGTCTAATGGATAAGATAGCATGATAATGCTAGTGGATGCATTGTTAATTGTTGAACTAAATGCTATTATCTAATATAGTCATAAACCTTATATTAGGGTAAAGTCAAATGAATAAGATAGCATGATAATGCTATGCAATACAATTGGATGCACTGCCAATTATTGTTGAATTACCAACTCATGTATAATATAACTATATTTTATATGAACTCAAAAAATAAGTGCTGGAGCGTCTTATGTATGCATCGGAAACATTCTGGTTCTCCTTCTATGTTATTTCTTTCTTTTCTCGACTTTACTCAACTTCCAAACGCGAGTCAAGTGAGTCCAGTTTTAAAATTGTTATACATCTTTTCTAGTTTTCTTGTTTTTTTGCTCCCGGTTTTGCAGTGCTCTATGTAAACATGCAGGGCGCAAGTTTGTGTGTACAGTGGGTGACAGGAAAGCCAGTCTTCAGTTAGAAGCAGTTCACTCAACTTACTGGTATTTCACTCCTGTAAACTCGAATAATTTTCCACAGTCATGATTACGTTGATGGGCTTATCGGATACTTTTTGATTTGGTTTTAATTAGTAAAGACAGATGAATTTCCGTGCCATATTCGATGTTTCGTTTCTCGGTTTTCAGGTGAGTTTTGCCATCATCTATTTTTCCAGCCGATAATAGCTTTGACGTGTAACGTTCGTTTACAGTTCAATAATTTTTCATTCTGAAATTGCTGCTGTTTGTTTACATCGGACTACATGATTTTGCGCTTATCCTAGTGATTTAACGGAAGTCATGAGCAAATTTACGAGAGGAGTAAATATAGAGATTTTAATATTTATATCCTGTGTTTGTTGCTCAAGTTTTAAGGTACAACACCGCACATTGTTCTAATAAACAAGTAATCGTTACCGTAAGAATTATCGAATTTCTCACTTTCGAATGGAATTTTTCAGCAGTTTACTTCTGTTTGCCAAAGAGTAAGTATGAAGGTGTGTTGAGTTTTGTGCACGGCACAACGTAAACGCTTTTAACAACTTCATGCGATCGAATGTTGTTTAATGTAGTGTTGAATACTTCATCATTTTATCTTCTTGAATTCATTTTTCCAATGTTGTTTATAAGCTGAACATGATTTCAAGAATTTTGAAATCTTTCAATGTTAATTGATGTTTCATACATACATTGAATCATCTGCACACGCGATCCATTATTTACAATGCATATTCCTAATCTCATTATTATTACTGCAGAATTACTTCTTGTTCAGCTTCCAGCATTCAAATAAACTCATGTTTGTTATGAAACAGGAGGAGCTTTTCTATGGGGTGAGGAAAGAAGACATCGATAAATTTAGCAGGAAGGAGAGAGATTTAGCTACCAGCTGCCTACACAAAATTCGACTCCACTTTGTTGAAATGAGTAAAATATCATGACACACATTTCATGTATGTCTTCCAAGACAATTAATTCCAACTTGTTCTAAAAATTTACTTGCAGCAGACTGCTAATAGAATGCATGATAACTTTAGTATTTTTACTGTAATACGCAGGCACTTCTAAAGTCCCATGTCTCGAGCAGACGAAGTCGTCGGACAGTGCAGCGCTCTGTCAGAATTTTCAAAGAAACTCTGAGCCAAGTTGCTTCTAAAGTAACTCATTACACTGAGTTCACTCCAGAAGCATTAAAGCCAACAAGAATTTCACAATTGCGGCACTTCTGATATTCATTAAGGAACCATAAATAATGGGTGTGGGAACGAGCAATGTGACTTCGGGATGAATTATGATACGCCAGAGATTCCTGCGGGCGGTCCAATCTTCACGCTCCACATGCTCGTAATTTGTGCGAGGGCATTGCGGGGATGTGGGAACGCAGCCTGCAATCGAGATCCCCAGTCTCACCTATTCGCAGCTGCATTTGTAATGTTGGCCGCATTGTACAGTAGCTTCACTTAGACGGCTAAAGCTATAGATGCCCCGAATAAAAAGTTTTACGGGGAACTCACTAAATCCCCAACTTTTTCGCCGTTGCATCCATAATTTTTGCCGTGGCCGTCCTACGCAGTAGCTTCACTTGGACGGCTAAAATTATAGATGCCCCGAATAAAAAGTTATACAAGGAAGTCATTAAATCCCAGTCTTACTTTTTCGCCGTTGCATCTATAGTCATGGGGCTGCCCTGTGCAGTAGGTTTACTTGGACGACTAAAATCACAGATGCCATATGTGTAAAAATTTGTTCTGGGAAGTTTCTAAATCCCAGTTTAATTTTTTCCCCCATCGTATCTGTAATTTTGGCGCACCTATGCAGCAGCTGTACCTGGACGGCTAAAGTCATAGATGCCCCAAAGAAAAAATTAGACGAAAAAGTGTCTTTCTACGGCAAAAATAGAGAAAAAGTTTTGAGTTGGGAGTCCGATTTCTCGTGAATGTATACCTGCAATTAGGGTTAGGCTCACTTTTATTTATTTTTTTGAGAAATCTGCTATCCATTTTCAGTTCAGCTCCCTTAATTTTTCTCTAATTTATCGCACTCTAATCGTCAAGTTATTTTGCACAATTTAGTAAGAATTTTTTCTCGAAGTTTTTCTCAATTAAATTTACTGTTAGTAAATGAAATGTGTCCTTACTCTTACCTAAGTTTGAAACCAGAGAAAAAACTTTCGAGATTCACCATAAACTCTCTAGTAGTATAAGGAATCTCTTGAACTTTTGACTGAGTTAAGATTTACGATTTGTTCCTAACCGATATTAAGTTTTCTTGAACAATCCGAAAATTACCTATTTTTATTTCAAATTTTACAAGATGAATGGGAATTTATTTCCACTATGAACTACGTTTTGAGCTGTCATTCAACATTTTTTCCCAGGTATATTTATTATCGGCAATTATTAGACATCAATATTTACGTTTAGAAAAGCTTTCATTAAACTCAAAAATGAGGTCATTCCCTCACTTTTGTAGGTAATTACAGCGACCGACCGAGCTCAGCAACGATCGCTGCTAATTGTTTAGCATTTGAAGTTTGTGAACTTCTTTTTGTGATTCACTGAGCGTGTAAATTCCACACCAGATTACGGGAACGGTCGAAGACTCTGCGAAAACGGCCATTAGAAGCTCGAGATTTCCATAGTTTTTCCACCGTAAAAATACCACAGAAGCTTACGAGGTCTTGCGCTTATGTAGGAGCGCTAATCGCGCGTCTAATGAAGCTTCAGTAGGGGGCTTTTTCAACAAAGACGTTGCCCAAAACAGTTGTTACTCAGATAGAAAAATTCTTCTTGTGCTAAACAGTACAGAAATGAGGGAAGTGTCTCTCGAGAGCACTTAAAACGCGTGCAAACTTATTCATGAGTGGCGTGGAAACTGCGCTTCTTTGTCTCTCAGGCCATAATGAGCTTTGTTACGAACTGGATGTCCTGCTGAACTTGCCCCGCCAATTCAGTGTTCTTATCTTGTAGGTCTACTCTTGAGTGGGATATGTTTCGATATGTCAAATTATTCGAGCACGGACTGCAAATTTGCCTTATTCTTCATGTTAACTATAACGACCAGACAATCGCCATGTCGCAGCCACAACAAACTTAATTATCGATGTCATATTAACATTAGCCTGGAGAAAAACATCGGTGCTCTATCGTTGGCTCCCGCAGAGAGATAAGAAATAAGCAAGATTTTCGTGTTTGCTAACAATAAAGTCATTAGGCAGAGCATGAGCTGGGATCTAAGTAGAGTTTTCCTCGACAATCTTTTCAGTTTTTTGTTTCGGATCTGAGCTTCTATTAAAACTCCGTTTTGCTCTATTTAAGTCTCTTAATTAAGAGAGTAGTATTGATACGCTTATTAGGAAAGAGCTTCTTTTGTGTTCTAAAATTTCTCATGCCCTTGAATGCATTGAGTGATTTTTTACTGGCACAATGAAGGAACGCCCTATTCAGATATCCAGTTGAACTGTCCTCGCACAGCATAAGCTAAGCTGTAAATTTCATTATGGGAAATTATCTCGTCGTATTAACCTAAAGAAGCGAATTTGTGGCTTCACAACATCTAATTATTTTGAAACATTATTGCACTTCATAAAACTGATCACAGCGCTGACGACATCTAACCATCCTACTCTTTAGTTCCTAATCTCGCTTCTTTACGACCTGCGTTAGCCAAATACTCACATTACGAGACGATATGGAAGCCTCAGAGTTACGATGGCGCGTGTTGCGGCCGTAAACACCTTAATATTGATGAGCTATGGCCTCGCTGTCGAGACTTCGCCTCTTGTCTTTACCTGATCTTAACAAATGTTCTCGTAATGGATGGTCCATTCCTCGAAGTATTCGTGATACGGAATAAATCATGAGCATTTGTGCGTAGATAAATAGGCAGGCGAGAGGCCAAGTGGGCAGGGCAAGGGCGTGTTACGAACTAGTGATGCTAAATACGAGCCCCGTGCGACGTATTTACCAGCTCTGCTGTCGGCAACGAGCTGTCGCGTCGGTATGGTCGCTTCAGTTACATGAATTCGTGAATTTGATCATTTCAGTTCTATACATTCATGAATATGATCGTTTTAGTGTTCATATATACATGAACACGATCAGTTCAGCTTCAAGTATTCATCAATATGACCGGTTCAGCTTCAAGTATTCATGAGTATGATCGGTTCAGCTGTAAGTTTTCATGAATATGATCGGTTCAGCTTTAAGTAGTCATGAATATGATCGGTTCAGCTTCAAGTATTCATGAATATGATCGGTTCAGCTTCAAGTATTCATGAGTATGATCAATTCAGCTTCAAAAACTCATGAATGTTTTACACCCGCTGAAGAACAAAATTTATCTTCACTTTGGGAAAAACTGTTAGGAACTCCTCACAGCATCTATAAATGCAAGTACTTGAATTCCCATTGCATAAAGCACGCTATTTTGACTGACAACTTACTGCTCAACCGCACTTTTTGCTTTGCTAAATAGATTAAATTTCAATTGACGTTTCTCATTTCTCCTTAGTTTTTTCTCTGTCCCCTACCCTAGCTGTGAGGGACGCACGTTTGATTTAGGTACACTTGACAATGCGCCTGCTTAGTTTGTTGACTCGACGGTCGTGCACATCACGAAGAGCTAAGTGAAGAATTATTAGCAAGTTAAGCCGTGATTCCAGTGCGTTTGAGATAATATCATTAAATCAGCTCACTAACACTAACGCAGAACAATCGGATTCTGATTTGGAATTAAATTACGAGTTTTTAGAAAGTTTAGTAACTAATGATACAACGGAGACCAGGGCTTTGGGTGTGCACTTTGAGTTATAAAAAATTGATTGATAATTTCAACGTTTTGATGCAGCCAGCCACCTCAACGAGGGAAAATGAGCCGGAACAAAGATATGGAATTTATTAGACGTGGTTCAATTTGTGAAAAAAGTAAATTAGAACTGAATGAAAACGCTAAATAACTTACAACAGATAAGCAGGCTGGGTGCCGTTTGAACAAAATTAACGATGTAGAATAATACAGTTCAGTTTTTTGTAAGTTACGGGAGGTTTTTTCAGCAAAACACTTTGAGCTGTGAATTAATTTGGTTCCTTTAGTTTAGGACGTGAAACGATTCACTACATCGTTAATTCAGTGACAGGAATAAAATAATTGTACAAAATGAAACAATACTCAGTTTAATCAGTAACAGATTCAACACACTGTTTATTCAGCAACAGAAATAATAAGATGGTGCAAAATGACACAATACACTGTTATTTGAAAACAATAAAATTGGGTAAAACAATAACATTGGGTAAAACAATAAAATTGGGTAAAATGAAACGACATGTTAACTCACGCCAAGAACAATCAAATTGCCTTGAAGAAATGCTAATTGGCTTGTTAATTTGAATGCTCAGATTCGTTGGAGTAATTATGCTATTGCCTGTTAAAATTGACGCAGGAACAGAAATGTAACATATCTCTACTTTTCGAAATTGTATTTAACTTACGTGACTATTTTTCCTTTACCTCATAGTGTTAATGCACAAATATTTTTAATAAGCTGGCTGTTGTATGTCTAATAAGGAACGCTGCGCGTAAAAAATTGAAAGATTGAAAATCTTGCACTCCTTCATGTTTTTAATTGTAAACTTACGTTATTTACTCATTATCAACGTAAATTGTTCGATGGAATCAAGCTTTGAATCATTTTTTTAGACGTTGTACAAAATTAATTTTCGGTTTTGCAATGGTTTCCAGAGGAAATGATCATTGTTTTTACCATCGTCTCTTTCCTGAGTAAATCCTTGTGCAAAAAATGGCTTATTGAATTCGTTGCTGCAATTTCCCATCACTTCATGCAGCAAATTGCCCTGGCCAGCGTCAGTATAAACTTCACTTGACTCAACAATTCCTCGGTCATTGCTACTCTCAAACAAATACTAGAGCTAATGTTTTGATCATACTTGTATGAGAGAACACCAAGTTTAATGAAAACGCCCCAATTTGACCCCATTTACCCACGTTCATTTCAAAGATTCAGTGAACGCAACTACACCACAGGAGTTCATGGCATCAGGTTCGCAAGAGCCAAACTTTTATGAGAGAACGCCAAGTTTTATGAAAACGCTCTAGTTTGTCCCCGTAAACCCATGTTCATTCCAACGATTCAGTGCACACAAGTACACCGCAGGAGTTCATGGTAACAGGATCGCAAGAGTTCATGCGCATCCAACCCCATTTGCTGGAATCTTTAAGAGTGTAAATGCTAACGAGAAAAAAGAGCAAGCCGAGCCCGTGCTGGACACGGTTGTCAGCGGTAGCTGTAAGGCTTGTCCACACCCTGCGACAACACTCGCCGTAACGAGGACGAGTGTTTGGGCTCGCTCTTGATCAGCCTGCCTGAGAAACTGGGCAAATACTTCTAAGGTCCCCTGAAAAACAAGAGCCTTACAAGCCTTGTGTCAGAGGCGCTGGTCTCGGTAAGATGAACGTGGTGCGCCAGAGCGGTGACCCGCGTCATAACAAAGGAGCTTGGATTTTAGCTTGTGTTTGTGTGCGTGAGATCGTTTAGAGCAACATGAAATGTCTGCTCTTTGGGCAAAAATATCCAGGGAAGTTGAGCATTCGAGTGGAGTAGGGGAAGGACGTTTTAGTTTGATTCTGGTAAGTGTTTTGTGATTACAAGAATGTGTTGGTTGGGGAGAGGAATTTTCTGCATTGGAATTTGACGTAAACCTATTCGCTGTTGTATCATTCAGCAAGTGATGAATATATCGACGAAAATTGAGGAAGAGAAAAAGAATAAACTGTGGTCCGAGCCTTAATGAAAAAAAAACTTGGAGTCATTTGCGAGATCAAACATCCTGCTAGTGGACAAACACTTACTTTACACTGTCTCCTAGCGAGCTCCTCGGGAGGTTAATTTCACCTGTAGAGGCAAGGCGGGTCACTTTTTCAGAGCTTCTTTGTGTCTTATAAAATGAACTGGTTTTTGAATAATTCCATGCTCGCGCAGTGGTAATAAAACAAATTAATGAACAGGGGTTGACCAGATGAAACACCTACAGTATATACTTACTGTTTTATAAGAGCTAATGTTTCCACCACAAATGCGAGGAAAATACAAAGCGTTACTGGAACTTTTTAAATGCTACATCAGGAAAATGTAAAACCTGAAAAGGTTTTTCTTCTGTAGCGCAACACTCATTACATTAAATTACCGAAATAAAGATTGTAAGTTGTTATAGTTGTAAAAGTTGTAATAACAAAACAGTAGTGCTGTTTCTTTAATTAAGAGGGACCGGCAAATTTATGAATCATCCCTTTCGAAGTTTCGTTTACGGAAGCTATGTACTCACACTTGTTCACCACACACTATTAGGTAAATAATCGCTTAGGATATACATTCATAAAAGTTTTTTCTTGCCAAAAGGCAAAATAAGAGCTATTTTCCGATCCAGAGCAAATTAAGCAAAAAAAAGAGCTTTTTTAAAAACGAATGTTCATCAAATCTTTGCGCAGCTGTGGTTCATACCTTGATGATGGTGTAGGCCATGCGCTCATGAAGCAGTGTCTCGTATCTCCATTTTCTTCGTGGTATGAGGATAAAGCATCACATTTTCAGCAAAGGTAGACTTTGGTTCGAGTCCAGTTGCTCAACCGCAGTATTTTTACCGGAGCTTGGCCTAAGCAGCTCCTCAGGTGATTACAGAAAACGGAAATGATGCGTGTAGGAAGTTGTGGTTGAAGCCCTTCCACTCTAAGAGCTGGCACTTAACTCCTCTGAAACTTAAGTACAATTTCATAACGCGATTGTGATGGTGATGGAGTCATAAGAGCGGATTCTTTTTAAAGATATTGCTCATGCAAGTGTTTTTATTAATGCAGATTCTTTTATCATTCATTCCAGAAAATATTTTATTCATTGGACATAAGCAAGAGTCCAACAATTGAAGACCAAAAAAAATCTGATCCTGCAAAGAAATTTGTCTTGATTATTCATAATTATTCCCCTTTGGAAGGTGAAATTATATATTTTCCTCACTGGAATCCCACGTTCGTGGTCGTGTAAAGTTTTCTAATCCGTCGTGAATCTTTTATAGTCATCCACAGTGCGTCAAAGTTGTTTGAAGTGCTTTGAAGAGGACGAGCGGTCGGGTGTAAGGAAATGTCAATTACGTGGAGTGCCTTCAAAAATTTGTTTACGACCTCTTCTTCGTAGTCGCACCGCCCTCTTCCCACAGCTATCGGCCGAGCCATCGCCTGCTGGAGGGTTTCATCCGAAGGACCTGTTGGCAAAGGTTATGGTCGTAGCCTTTCGACACTTGTCACAGTTTTTGAAGCTGTGGTTCGAGCACAAGAACACTCTGAAATATTGTTCTTGGTTCTCGAGAGGTCACCTTGTACACAAGTTGGCTTGAGCTACGCATGCAAAAGGTATGACTTTGAAAGCACCTGAGGTTGTAGTCTTGAAGCGCGAGGGCAGATACTGCGAGTGTTATGGTTTTCAGGGCGGAATTTTGAAGAAACTAATTTTTTTCGTGATTAAAAGACTTCCTGCTAACTCAAGCTAGAGCTTCACAACATGATCGTGCTACACAGTGAAAGTCTTCGGCATAACCACCAGTTAAAGTTACTTTTGGCAAAACAGCAACCACTGAAAACTTTCAGGAGGTCATATGACCTGCATAGTATTTATTAAAACAAAGCAGCATTTACGTTTCATTGTGTATTAATTGAATGTTCAAAATTGTTGCAGAGAAAACGTTTAATAAAGTAGGAAAGTCATCGGATTGTTGAGTTTTTCGTGACCTACATTTTTTCAGTTGACTTAGTTCAAGACCGAGTGCGGACAGGAAACGGAAAGCATGCATTCGTTTAAAGCTCTCAAATTAACGATAATAATAGGATAAGTATCAACTTTCACCACTTAAGATGTTCCCTCGCCAAAACCCGCCTCTGAGGGACAATTTGTGACGAGAACTCGGCCTCGGTTTGCTTTTTTGAGTGCGAGTGCACCTTGTTTTGCCTTTCTTGTTTTGCCGACGGACAGCCCCACATCCCTCCGGAAACATCTGGACTTTCGATGTTTCGGAAATCAAATCATGGTTCAAGATTACAAGCCAACGCAAGAAAGTTCGTCTGGGTGGCCGGTCACATTTATGAGTCTTTGGAGCCAAAACGACAGCATCTTGAGAATTTACAACCCGTTATTATCCACACTAAAACTGATGTTTACTCAAATTACACGACCAACTTCTCTTCGAATGGCTTGAAAAAAAAGTTCTGTTTCCACCCATCTCAGTGCTACTGGCATTAAGATTGGATTCTTCTCCTTTATTGGGCATTTAATTTATATCATGCCGCAGTGACCAGGTAACGGGCCGGTGCGGGAGGCTAACTTTGTTCAAGAGGTCGAGAGGCTGAATGTCCATTTTTGTACTCTGCTCATTTCAATCCCTAGAAAAGTTTATGTACCCGTTATTTATTTACAAAATGTTACTAATCCTATTGTATCACTCACGTACTTAGGAAATTATCGGAATTAAAACAAGTGTTTAAATGAAAGGACCACTATTTACTCTTATTATTCCAATTTGTTAGCAGAAAGATATCAATAGTAGACGAAAAAGACAAATTATGCCCTCGAGATTTACTTACGCAAATCTTCCAGCTTGTATTATGTTCAGAACTATCAATGGTGATCCAATAACGAGCGGCTGATGACCAATCAGAAGGCATGCGGGGCATCCAATAATCCGACATCGGCATATTGGCGATGCAAAGTTGGCATGCACGATTGGCATGAGGAGGAATGACTTGGCATCCCACAGGGGGGCAGCACAACTGACACATCTTGTGCGGTCTGTGGGGCGTGCGAGGCGATTGCAGCAGTGAACCCATGCTACTTTCTGGAAGGAATTATTCAGCATTGCTTGCAAATGAGTGCATATTTCGAGGGTTAAAACGCTGGAGAAATGATCGAGATGAAGAGACCAGTGATTGTTTCAAATAATGATGTTCGGTAAACTGATCGATGACAGTGAGGTGAAGAGGTTCGTGGTTGTTCCAAATAGTGATAAATTGTGAATGTTATGTTTTACTTTGAAAGAAGTGGTAATTTCGTGGGTTAAAACTTCGGTAAGCTGATCGATGACAGTGAGATGAAGAAACTCGTGGTTGTTCCAAATAGTGATGTATTATGAATGTTATGTTTTACTTTGAAATATGAGTACATTTCGTTCATGTAAACTGATCGACAATAATGAAATGAAGCAGCTCGTGTTGGTTGCTTGCAAGTAATGATAGATTAGCTAAGTTATTTAATTGAAAATGAGTATTCATTTTACGGCTTGAAATTTCGAAAAATTGATCGATGTCAGTGAGATCAAGTAACTCGTGGTGCTTGCGATTAACCACAAATTATGCGTGTTATTTTTGTGTTAAATAAGTTAAATGTAAAATTATGTATTTTTTGTGTAAATAGCTCAGCGATTTGGAATAACTACTGGATTGTTCATTTAGAGATATTTTCAACAGTATTTTGGAAATGACACAGCGAGAACTTCATGTTGTGTGCGCCAGAACTCAAGTCATTCATAGTAAATTTAGTCATGGATTTTAAAAATAGTTAATTTTGTTTTGATTAACCCCGGGGTTTCTGGTGATAAATAATTATTACAGAAATGATGAATGTTATAATTGTCAATTATAGGTAAATATAGCATGTTAACAGTGCTCACGAGAATTTAACTACACATTTATGTTGAACTAGAATTATATTCATCCGTATATTTATCACATGGAAGTTGGTCAAAACGTGACATAGTGCTCTAGAATCGAGGCTGCACACTCACACCACTATGTTCAACTAGAACTATATTTTTAAATATACATATCACATGGCAGTTTGTCTAGATGTGACAAAGTGCTCTAGAATGGGGGCTGCACTCTAAGATCTTGTAACTGCAATTTGACACTAGGTACCATTACCAGCAGTATTTCACGACATGAATGGACAGACAATAATGACTTGGAACTACACAAGGTAATTCCCCGCCTCATATCAGAGTTAAGGACTTGGCTTCACTAATTAAGAGCACAAAATTAGTGAACGTGAATAATATGGAAGTGAACAAAATTAGAAAAGCATTTTAGTGTTAATGCTTAAATCCCAAAAATTGCTTAGAGTACATTGACAAAATTGCTTAGAGAATTAAAGATTGTTATCATTATCGATGCCAGTGACTCAGATCGATGTTAATTTAGGAACCAATGCTTTGGTTACGCTGAACCAGTGATACCAATATTGAAACAACAGAGAATACTCATTACTGGTAAGCTTACTAAAAGAGGTATTTCATGCAGGCTGGAAGAAAAGTTGTAAATTAAATTACCCGAGGAAAAATTCTACACAATTCAAGCGCTCAAAATTAGGTGATGATTAAATTTTAACTTTTTCAGATAACTTCGAAGTAGATGGAAGCATATTTCTTTAATTCAAACATTGCACGGAAGTACTTGAAAGCATCCTTTTCTCTCATTCCCACTCTAATAAAAGCATTTCATTTACCTGTAAAAATTTTTTGTTGGTCAAAGATTATTCCTAGGTGCATCAAAATTGAAATTTGAATCATTCAGTGTTTAGTTCTAAGCAATTTCTGAAAAATTTATCAGATTTAATTCTTGCTAGCCTTCGTTATTTGCGTATTCAAGGTACAAGATAAATAATTTTTATTAAGTGCTTAAGTGTGGTTTGTTAAAGGCTAGGAAACCCATGTTATTCCTAAATTTTCAAATATTTATACGCCCGTGATGGTATGTTGAAATAAGGATTGAAAACGTTCAGATTTTGTAGGTAAATACTTATATTACTTCACCATGAAAAACAAAAGTATTTTGGTTGCGGTATATATATATCATTTCGGTTTCAATGGATTGTAATATACATTAAAATAAAACTACTGTTCATTTTAGCACCAGTCTAGTGTATAGATCGCTCTCTTTTTGCTCATAAAGATTAGATGCAAGACAAAATCATGCAACTCGTATAAAAAGTTCAAGGCGCTATTTTTCCTCAATGTATTTGCAGTATAGCTATTCATTAGTTGGCAACCGCTTGCACTCTTTTCTTAGCCCTGTAAAACGTCTATTGTCTTGATGAATCAACGCTTATTAGAGTCAAGAAAAAAGTTCAACAGCGAGGTTTTTCTATGGCGTACGAACGGCCCGATATTTACAAAGTAATCAGCGCAGCACCCGTCCTAATTCTAGTAATACATCTTAAGTTTTGAAGTTTCCAGACACGATGAGAAGACTTACCCTTTACTGAGAGCGCTACCGCTCACTCTGGACTCCGTGTTCCATGAAGTTGTCGTACCCCCAAAATACCCGCCAGACGGACGCAAAAGTGCCTTGGGTTTGAGCATCGTTTTGCGTAGCTTCTCTTTTGTCGGCGCAAAATTCTCTTGTCATCATAAGTTAGAAACGTGCATACGATCGCCAGCGTTGTATACGCGAACTTAATTTATCCGACTTGCAGATAATTATCCTTTCATCGAGCTTGAGCAAATAGTTCTGGCTGAGACTATCGACGAGAATCTCATGATATTTCAGGGTAGGTTAGTTTTGTGACCACTAATTTAAATGATTACTTTAGATCCCCGAAGAGTCATGCCAACTTCAATAAATCGACATTGATACAAAACGCTCTCATAAAGTTATAGATTTTAAGTCCTATTTAAACTGAGTTTGAAAGTTCCGCAACGTCACAGGTAAAAAGGAATCGCTAAATGACTACCAGAAAAAATAGCGTGAGAAGCTTTGAAATCCATGTTTGGCTTCCTTCAAATATTTTATTTACGTCCTTCAGTGTGGCGATTCAATTTCTGCAAATAACCTGCTCAATAAGCAGAGTAAATAAGTGAGTACTGCAAAAACATTGATGTTTCATGAAACGCATCAAGTAATCCATCGCGAGAAATTCCTTCTCAGTGATTATTGCTACATTGCGTTATAGGAAGAGATTTGTGCTGTTGAGTTGTAGAAAGCTCTAGTGCACAGAAATGCAAAATAGCTACCTATAGGTGCTGGAACACATTATTTTAGAACACCACAGCTATGCAAAGGTGCTATGAAAATTTCACAATCCCTCCGTAGTTTTGTCCACGTCACAACCCTACTTTGTCGTTCCATATCTAGATTAATCAAAAATAGGCAGACAGACTTAGTCAAACAAAGCAGAAGCTGGTTCAGAAATGAACCATATATTTAATAATGCACTACGATTCCTGAACTGAATAGCCCCTTTCCTTCATAAATAGCTGGTAACATTAGACATTTAGGATTCTCACAAAATAAGATCTGTGTACGCTGCATCAAGTCATCGTTCAGAAGATATTTTGGAGGTTGTGATCTTTGCTCACGTTGGGACCTGATGGTGATGTCAGATAAAAGACGATTTTGTGCGTTACCTCGACCAAATTTCATGCTGAAATGCTGCGCCCCAAGCGCCGTTTGACTGTGAATTATCAGATGATCGAGTTTCCATTAAAAATACATATAATGGGTATGAAGAAGATTTGAAAATTAAAATGTCTACTCATGTGCATAAATGTCTTCATACCCTTTTATTCTTGTGTTAAAATTTAATGTAGCTACAGTTAGCGTTTAAAATTTCCTCTCGTAGACTTAATTAAAAGGAAAGAATCATTGCTGTTTTTACTGGTAAAAATTAGTTGACCGAGAGAATCACTGGAATTCACTTACATTTTAAAACGATTCGAATTGAGGGATGAAAGCACTACTTCGTTTGAAGGTCGCATTAAACACAACAAGTTTCTCTCAGATTGATTACAGGTCGATTGCCCGAAAAAGATAAGACGCTAGAGTACCACATCTCACCACAAACTTTAGTGGTTACGCTGGATAAGATAAGATTGTTCTCATTATCATTATTCCCCAGTGCAGTTTCTCGCTTGTGCTCTCAGATTCCCTTTTCGTCGGTGGCGCACTGGTGCAGGTTACTGAGCGTTAGGGTTGAAATACGACTAGATTCTTTATAAAGTGCTAGGCAAGTCATGCGGGCCTATTTAATTAAGCACATAAACATGGCGCCAGGTAAATGCTATCGAAAAAAATACTAACTATCAACTACCAAGCAGGATATGAAAGGGGCTCATTCCAAGCCATTGGAATTTGTGTTGTGTTTTGAGTGGACGGTGGTGCAACTTGTGTAGAACATCGGGAGTTGTGGTGGGCATGTGTGATGTGTGTTGAGTGGACGGTGGTGTAACTTGTGTAGAACATCGGGAGTTGTGGTAAGCATGTGTGATGTGTGTTGAGTGGACTGTGGTGCAACTTGTGTAGAACATCGTGAGTTGTGGTGGGCATGTGTGATGTGTGTTGAGTGGACTGTGGTGAAACTTGTGTAGAACACCGTGAGTTGTGGTGGGCATGTGTGATGTGTGTTGAGTGGACTGTGGTGCAACTTGTGTAGAACACCGGGAGTTGTGGTGGATTTCGGAAGTTGTGGTGGACATCGGGAGTTGTGGGGGACATCGGGAGATGTGGTGGA
>JACJUY010002039.1:9992-97314 GCA_014220935.1 Platorchestia sp. MABIK
GATATTGGTGAGTGAGGGGGCCGTGGGATATTGGTGAGTGAGGGGGCCGTGGGATATTGGTGAGTGAGGGGGCCGCCGTGTATTTCGTAGCCAGAAGCATATTTACACAGAGTGGCGCAAAAAGAACTGAAGGATTTGACTTGCTTAGTATCAATGTTGAGAGTGCAATGGCGTGGTGGGGGACCTGTTGTTTGGTAGGTTGAAGCGTCCAGTTTTAGTAGCCGTAGCGCATTGGACCGTGAAGAACAGGTTTTCGCTGATGATCATTTCTTTAAAAGTAATGACTCAGTGATCACGGTTCAATGGCTTCTCCGTACACACTTCAATGTTCCGCAAAATTGTTCGATACCTGATCGCAACACAATACTGCGCTCGGCTGCTTCTTTTCGTACAACTGGGCGTTGGGTTGCCTCTTCTCGCACTACTGGATCAGTCATGAAGCAGAAGTCGCCTGGTCGTCCTTGCACGTTGCGAACGCCGGAAAATGTCAACAGAGTAAGAGCGTCTGTTCTTCAAAATCCCCGCTGCTCCCCTTGGCAGCGTGCTCCAACTCTGGGCTTGTCTTGTCACTCGCTGTAGCGCATTCTGAAGGATGATCTACAATTTCATTCTGACAATATTTTGATCGTACAGATATTCACGAACGTGATTATGATGAATGGAGACTTTTTTGTGAGACAATGCTCGATGTTCTTGCTGCTGATGATGTCTTATCGAAGATGAGCGATGAAGCGCACTTTCACTTAGGCAGTGGTGTAAACAAACAAAACTGTCGTCATTGGGAAGCAGACAACCCACAAGAATAGCTTCAAAAACTACCGCCCAGTGCAAAAGTGACAGTGTGGTGTGTCCAGAGAGAAAATCGTTGGGCCTTATTTAAAAAAAAAGCTGTGCTAGTGTAACAATGAGTGCTGCATGTTATGTTGAAACGCTACCCAATTTCATGCGGCCACACTGGAACTTTTAGGGATGAACATGACAGATATGTGGTTCCTGCATGATAGAGCCACTGCCCACACGGCTGATGTTTTTAGAGCAGTTACTCGAGAAATGTTTCCCCAGTACGTGATCTCACGTTTTGGCGATGTCCACTAGCCTGAACATCCCCAGATTGGTCGGTTTGTTATTTCTTCATATGGGGTCACTGAAAAATTGAAGTGTACTGCAGCAAACCTCGCACACTCAATGATCTGAAAATTACAATACATAAAGAAATAGCTGCTTTTCAACATGACACGTTGACGAAAGGAATGGCGAAATTTGAAGAAAAACTTTAAATATTTATCACAATGACCGCCATCTTATGTTATCTTTAAAACGTAAGCTAACGAGAAACGTGGGAAAACGCGACAATTATTCATAAAATTCATGCCTAATAGCAATGATGTGAGTTTATTTTGTATGTGATATCCATGTGTTTTGTGAGATCCATGCGTTCATTTTACGGCACCGTTTATATCTGTTAGGCACGCGTGCTGTATATGTGAGCGAGTTCTTTCAATGAAAAATTTTCTTTTCAAATTTGAGCGCTTTACTACATGAAGTTTGTTGAGTCTTTGTATTTGCTCTGTTCTCTTCGATTGAAATTTTTTCAAACGTTCACCCTTTTTGCAGGTCAGACATTTCCATCTGTAAAAGTCCATCGTTCTCGAGAGTGGTTGAAAATGAACTGAAACTCCTCTGTGATCTAAAGTAAACAATATTTTGCAAAGAAGGCTCCAAAAAGAGCAGGTAAGAGGATAAAAAAGGTCCACAGAGATAATGAACTGATTGTCGTCGGAAATAGAGATTTGTCAGGAAAATGTTCATAATTTGTTTAAATGTCATTCTGTTTATTTTTATGAAAAGACTTATTCATTGTCTTTTCATATTTCATCGACTTATTCATCTACATGCAACGAAGAACTTTCACGACGAGGAATAATATGTGATGACATGAATTAACTGTTAAAAAAGTTAGCCCTTTGCTCGTGATGGTGCTAAGAAATACTAAATAGTTCGGTGTTTTGATTTCGGAAAAAAGAAACAATAATTTAGAGTCACTTGAGTAAAAGGGAACATAATGGGAAAAATGGTAAAAGTTAGGGCAGTCAGTAGTATTCATGGAACTTTATTTTATATTGCAACAATGTTTGACGAGCAGTATTTCTCAATTCCTAGCAGCTTCACGTCGCATAAGTTAGGACTCGCATTTTATGCTTTATTATTGAGGAATTCGATTTGGTATTTTGTTTTTTATCGCGCTCGTTCATACACTGGTCAAGATTAAAACTTACCATATACATTTCAATTTGAAAACTTATTTTCTTACTGGTAGAAGGTATTTTCTATCGCATCAAACCTCGCTAGACAAGATAGTGTCAAATTTTCCAATTAAAAATGAACAAGCATCTGCATTGGTAGAAGATGGCTCACGTTCGGGAAATTTGAAAAAATCCAGGGTACCGATGACTTCAGGCCTTGAATGCTTTTCCCTGCCCTTACAAGGCAGTCGTAGTGGAAAGATGAAACAAATATTGTATGTTCTTACGAAATGACTCCCTTATTTTCTCTGAGCATCGTGCATAAAAATTCCTTGTGAAATCATTCTTGATTCTTGTCCATGGGATGTGGTGTGCTCTCGTCACATTGCAAGTCATTTGCAACGTTGACGCAAATTTTTATGGTAAAAATAATCCATGTGCTAGGAAGCACACGATATTTTCACAGTTATAACTATGCAATAGGATTCAGATCACTTTTTTATAAAAAATTCTTATTGTGAATGATTTCTCTGTAGGATCGCTAAGCTGTTGGCAAGTGAGAGCTTGATGGTCAATTTTTCTTCATAAACAATATCAACCGGGCGAAACACATTCGCGGTACGATGTCTCTGACTTGAACCAGACAACTTCCCTGCATTTTTTCACAGTTGTATTTAGTTCTTAAGGAGTTATCGAGAAGAAAAGGAGATGATCATTGTTCGAAATGTGTTTGTGTTTACTTATAATAAGTAAACATTAAAATTCTGTAATTTTAACACGATTTTTGATCGCTTACTTTCTACGTCAGCATCGTTTAAACTTCTGGAATGGTGAGAACAAATTTTCTAAGAGTTCACTGCAATGGTGAAATGTTTCTCTCTATTTGAAAAATCACTTGAAATGGGGAAAACAAAACTTAACGGCCGGGAGAATTTATTCACAACAAATGAAACTATGAAATGCATTCAGTAGTGGCGAACAAGTGTTAGGTGGACAACATTTCATAACTTGTCAGCAACTCGGTTTGACAGCGCTGATTTCGGCCATTAAGTAGAGAAGATGAATTGGCGTCATCTTCTCTGCCCACTTCGGTTAATCGCATCATGGTGAAATAAAAGAAAAGTATAGAGTTACTCCTCTCCGTAATGGCTATAGGTGTACAGTTATTGGAGTAGGTGTAGGTCGTAGCCCATCCAAGTTATTAGAGTAGGTATAGGTTGTAGCCCATCCAAGTTATTATAGGTATATTCTTTCACCAGGTAAATTTATAGGAGCGAATTTTATGAAAGCTCAATGACAGCTAACTCACTGGTAGACATGCGCCAAGTCTACGCGAACTAACCTCAGCTGCCATTAGGTAGGGAGCTCCGTAGACGACGCTAAGGAGATCCGAGGACTCCCGTCCAGGCAATGATTCCCCCGCAGTCACAAGTGCCGAGAAAAGGAAGGCGAGGCAGTGCAGTGCGGTGAGAGGTAGCTTAGGCCCTCATGGTTCCCCCACGAAGTTCGGTCTCATTCAGACAGAAAACGTTCACGCTCATCGAAGCCTCTGGAGAGCATTCAGAATGGCCCAGGGGAACGTCTCGAAGTTGGGTAAAGTGGAGCAGCAAGTAGAGGCACGAGGCAGCTGCTCGGTGGTATGTTTTCTGGCAGTAGGGCTATGAAAGGATTAGAAGCCAGTTTCTTTTTGCTTGGCTTTGGTCACCTTACAATAAATAGGACAATTCCCATGACTGGAACAGCCTACCAGTGAACATAAGCTTTCATTTACGGACAGTTTGTTTGTTTTCTTTACTCTACGCTTTTTTATATTTCGTCACCCGTAAGAACTTCTGGTTTCTTGAACTCACCCCTGCGCTCAAGCATTCATATGTTAAGCTGACGGGCTGGATCAGAACAGAAAGCTCGACAGAAAAAGCAAGAGAAGCAGCCGGCGAGGCGTGTGATCGGGCAGCCCGCCCTCACAATGCAACAGGCCGCGGGGGCCAGGGCAATTTACTCGCAACTTCTGCTGGACAGGTGCATTGTCACCAAAAGGGAGTGGCTTTCATTAATTTTCAGTGAGGGAGGCTCATTATCAATGAGAGTCATGCGAAGGCTAAATAATTAATTGAACTTTAGCATTGTCAATATATATACGCCTTCCGTTATCTACATATTTTGAAGACATCAATGTTGACTAGGGAGGACGTTAACCAATAGAAATTAGAGTACATTCTTATATGATGTTGACTTCAATTATTCTGTGGGCTTATGAAAATAACGATGTTTTAATCAAATAACTGTAGACGCATGTTTAAAAAAGATTTTACTTATAATTGTTCACTCAATTAGTCTGTATTAATTGACATTGCGAGAGAGAAAATGTGAATAATACTCAGTCAAGTATAAATAGAAATCTGATAGGCCAGAAGGATAAAAATTATCTGTTAAAAATTAGACTACATGGCAAACAATACAACATTTCATCTGACACTATGGCATGTTTACCTGCGTCAAGAATTAGCTGAAATAACTTTCCATAATTTTAACCCAGGAAATTTTGTAAATTTGCATGGAGAACTTTAATTCTGACCGAGTGTTTTGATCAGAGTCATTAAAAAACACCAGCTTCTATCGAACTTTTGATTAGTCATTTTTGTATAGTTTCTTTGCATATTCTTCTTTGTGATATAGGCCTATGGTATTTTTTCCCATGAATATTTTAGTAAATTCAGCAAATAGTAAAATGTTGCATGGGGAGTTCATCCTATGGAAAATTGCTTCATTAGTGATGAGTTTAAAGTGTTAAGTTAAAAGGGAAAAAAATTGCTAAGGGAATATGCTACTTTAAATCACACGCTTTGTCTATCTATTTGCACAAGCTGGAGAAATTGAAATTTCGTTGTTTTTTCACATCTGTTAGCCCTGAAGTGTAACGCTAAGCACCACTTGTCACTTACAGGGGAAAGAACATGAATCATGTCGCAAGATGTTTCATGATCCAGGGTTCGGGGACCAAAGTCGTTGAATTTTTTGAGAATCGTCGCACGAACATTTCATAGAATGATAAAAAGAGGTAAGCTTCCTTGCTCATATCGTTGATGATATAATTCCACTGTTATTTTGTAGTTTATAATTCCACACTGTTGTTTTGCAGTTAATTATAATAATTCTACAATGTTATTTTTTATTTCCACACTGTTATTTTACAATTAATTATAACAATTTCACTTAGTTATTTTTTATTTCCACTCTATTATTTTATAATTTATTATTCAGCACTTTTTTCCATGCATATGTTAAAGTCAATCAACAGACCAGTGTAGCATACCCCCAAAGAAAGTCATTGGGTTTTACTTCGATGCATATACTGTACTTTGCAAAAATGTTCTTGCCAGCCACATGACAGACTCGATCATTTGGCTGAGCGATGGGAGCCGAACTATCAATTTGATTATTTCTACTTACAATGGAGCTGAGAAGATTTATTAATTGAGAATATGTGAATGACTGGAATTTCTTTAGGTTGCAATTTCTTCACTAAAATGTGCAAACATTGTTTTTGGAACATCCACTTAAATGTATAAAAGTTGGCTTTTGATAACCCTGGCAATGTTAATCTAACTTTTGAACGGGAGTTCAGTGGAATACATTTCATTCTTTATTCGCCCATAATCCTCAAAACACACTTGAAATCTTTCGTAGAGAATGATTACTCATCTCAATAAACACGCTTCAACCTTGAGTTGATACTCAACGATGAAGTCTTTCACCAAACTTATTTGAGTGCATTCGAGGTTGTTACTACCCGATGATTTGCAGTCCCCCCAAAAAAAAAAAAAAATTCAAGTTCATTTCGCAGGCAAATGTAACATCACAAAGACAAAGAGTCGAGCTATGATTGTCGGGAGCAATTTGGCCGAGAATGGCATTTGCAAAAACTTGGCAAATATAGAAAACTTAGCGAACCAGGAGATATTTTGCGGCAGCAAGTTGGGTTAAACCGTCGGAAGGGGCAAGAAAAGCAGAAAAAATGAGTCCCTCCGACCAGGAGTAACTTGAGCTGCTCGCCTCCGCAGGCAAAGTGGACGTGACGTGAAACACTTCGGCTTCTGAGGCCCTCAACGCTAACGACTGTGAATTCTCTTTCCTAACTTTAGAAGATTTGTGACTGCACGTGGCACAATCTAACTTGAAACTTAATAGCAGCCCTGTGAGTAATTTTAGAAAAGATATGCAACGCACTTCACTTCCAGCCAGTTAAAATTACCGAGGGAGCATTAATGCACATTGAATGCGATATGGAGAAATGAATTTCAACATGGCTAAAACGTAAAACAAACGCTCCGTTGTCGGCAAACGTTCATGGGTATAAATTTCTGATTAAATTGGAAGCGATAAATTATTAAATGAAATTTATGGAAATTACCAGTGATGTTTAAATACTCATTGCAAATATTGAAATGTTGCAGAAGGATTATTTACTATGGAAAACTTACTTTAAGGAGAATCCTTGTCTGGTTGAAATCATAGTTCAATCACTAATGATATATTGGAAAGAGAAAGAATGTCAGCTAATAGGGACGGATTGGATTCGTGCTAAAGAAGGCTGAATATAAAGGCTATCATTTTGATCGTTTATGTATAAGTCATATCATTATTTCGTCCAAATTCTCACCTTTCCGGATATAATTACTGGCTGTCTCGTATTGACAGCAAAGTGAAAAAGGGGACATTCTTTCTGCGTTTAAGATTTGGTCCACTGCGTGAGTGAAAGTTTGTGAATAGTAGTTTCTCATTTAATTAAATGCAAGGCTAAGTGGTAATTTAATCACCTTTTTTTGTTGGATTACGAGGTATAAAATCAAAGTGAACATAGGCTGCGCTTGATGCAAAATTTCTAAATTACTCCTTCGTTAGCGGAAAACTCATTGTCATGGAAGAACAAAAATCAAATTTTAGAATAGATCCTGAACTTTGATTATTGTAGAACAGATCTCATTTAAAAACACCAATGGTGTTACACAATATGGAAATACAACAACTTCACGTTCTCAATGGACCAAATCCGGTGGAAGGGCTTCTGATCATTAATTCACATGCACTTCCCAATTTTCCGCCAAATTTCGCCTGTTTTACGGGCGGCCTCTAACTTGTCACTGAAAAATTCATTTCCCGCAAGACGATGCGCCTTAAATTTGTACATTTACAGAGCCTGCTCGCATCCAGCGAGCATTTGTTGATGCGGGAGGCTGAATTCAAATGAGTTGTAGGAGCCGGTCTTTTTCAAGGCCGGCAAACTAATTATCTCTGCCGTGGCTGCGGGTCCCACACGAGAGGCCTTTCGCCGCTAAATAATTCTTTTCCATTTAGACCTCAGCAACAAAATTAATTGGAACCGCCTCAATTCGAAGCTCGATAGAGAACATTTGCTTGGCCCGAATACGGAATTATATCTCATTTTCTTTAATGTGCGAGCGGCTAACTGGTTTTAAAAATTTGTCTTACTGCATTGCGAGTTCTTGATGCCAGTTTGTTCAGACTCGAAGCCATCAGGCAATATGTATGAAATTTTTTCGTAAAAATCTCTGAAATCATAGATTCTCTCAATTATTCACTAAAAATTGAGGAAGGTATTTTTGCTTTACAGTAGAAATGCCATGAAGAAATTTCTGAAAAAATCACATTATGATCTACTCTCAATATTTGAAAGAAAAACGTTTTAAAGATCATATTGAATATGGCATACATATTTTTATCTCCGGGAAATTTAAAATTGTCTTTCTCGTTGTTTATTTTTCATTATACAATAAAAAGCCTATCCTTGTTAAGTAATTGCATGTTGAAGCGATGCATTCAGTAGCGATAAAGTTTTCTCAGTTCCATATTTTCATCATGCTTTCAACAATACAGACGGATACTGAAGAAGCCTATCGTCATTGTGGAGACTGTCATACAACGCGTTTCTCTCCAGCGTCTCCCTGTTACCAGTAGCACACTGATGCACTAATGTACTTTCTCAAAATTAGAATAACTCTACCAAAAGAAAACACTTACTACATGGTTTCTCATTCGGTCTTCTGTATTATCACTGACATGGGTATCACGATCTGTTCATCAACTCAGGATGTTTATTTTGAAATATTTTATACATGAAAAAACAATGCCAGAAATTTTATTTAGTAACCTATAAATTAGGCATCATTGCCGACGTCCCTTATATAACGAGATACGATTGGAAAATATTAGATAGTAAATCAAAATCGTCAGTGTATGATAAGAAACACTGTTGTAGTGGCTCGTGAGCACAAAATTAATGTACATTTTATTGACCCATTTCCGCCTGAGACCTCGGTATTGTTCAGACTTGCATCTCTATCTTGCACCACAATCACTTTTTCGTTTGTCATTTCTGAAACGTTTTCTGCTGGCATTGCCTTAGCAGGAAATTTCATAAACTTATTGCGGGGTTGAGCATGTTCTCTCTGAGACACAGGTTTTCTTGTTCCTTTATGCTTGTTGACATGTGTGTACGAAGCGTTAGATTCAATTTCTTCCTGTCATTCTTCTACATCACTCAATTATTGATCAAACATCATTTTGGACGCGCATGTGATTGCCTTGAAATGACTTTCATTTTCACGTCATGGCTTATTACGCAGTAGCTTCTCATCAACTCCCAAGCCACTGTTTCTAAAGCATTTTGCTATGTACATAGTTGACAATATGCTCATAAGTTAGTGTCTGAAATGCTTTTGAAAAAAATGCATATGAAACCTCACCAAATGCAATTTTTACTTCCAACACCGATTTTTAAAATTGAAATATTTCGTAGTCGCTCAACTTAGCGAGTTCTGTTCATAATTCGTTCCTAACTCCATCAACATTCATGTAAAAATTATTTGTGGTAAATTTTGATGACCAAAACCATCTGACGGTGGATAATTATTAGACATTCGATCATTAATAAATAAATTGAGGATATGCTATCAATGTCAATGAACGATATATTATATACTGTCCCTTAACATGATCTCTGCAACAATAGTTACTGTCCTATAGAAGTGATAAACTAGCGCTAAACTCATGGCTCAATGAAAACAGGTGAAGTTCTTCGAAGCATTCTTATCAATGTTTACAGTCTTCTTTATCTGACTAGTATTTATGAGCGTTTTAGCAAAGGCTGAGCTAACCGAGGGAATACGTTTTATGTTTTTCAATCAATATCCTATTCAACCATTGTCATGGCTTTTATAATATCTGTAATGGTTTCACTACCAATTAGGGACCTTCATCTTAAAAATCATTGAAAAACTAATTTTCTATTTAATTCAATCAATGAACTTTCTTGGAAAAAAATGTTTTTCTTTCTTTTTTTAATCAAAGGCTCTTGTTGTCTAAGGCAATATGTTGTTTCACGCCATCGAGTCTCTGAGACGCGCTATGTATGTGCACCTGCACCACACAACATGTGTTCAGCTGAAAAGTTTCCAACAAACCGTCAGGTTGCACTGAATTCTACTCACGAAATCCAACGACTTTCAAGTTCCATTTAGATCCCCGAACGAGAAGGGCAGTTGATAGTCCTTTGAATCAATTTAAACGAGCACAACAGAGCAAAAAGAGCTCTTTGCTCCAATGAACTTTGCTGGTCAGTCGAATTAGGAATTAATTTTCTCAATAATTCCTCACCACAATCCTTGCAGTTGAAACTCTGCTTTGAATCTGATTGCTTTATTTTGCTTTGCTTATTGTGCAAAGTAAAATACTGAACTGGGGCTTACTCTTTAGATGAAGTTGCGACATTTATTCAACTAATTCAAGGTAATTTGATTTCAGTGTTTTCTATTCTATTGGTTCAGCCATTCACTACTAAATAGTTTGCGGCTTCTGAAGTTTCTACCAGTATTATATTGCTTGTTTCATTGTTTTGGTGATGCTAATTAACAGCTTATTTCAAGTTGTGAGAGAAAAAAGTTTACTCTGTTAAAAATAATGTGATGTGAACCCCATTTTCATAAAAATCCATTTTATTAAAACTCGTATATATAGATAAAAATGTTATTTTTTATTTACAACCATCGTACTTCTGACCTGCGCTGTTTGAATATTTGATGAGCGTATCTGCGTTTAAATTTTCGTTCCCTCACAGGTATGAATGCAATATTTGCATCACAGTCATTGGTAGTATTTATAAATTATTCATCCTTAGTACGTGATGGAAGCATTGGTGTAGAAAAAATCAAAGGTGGTAACTCTGGTGATGAATTTTTATGGCATGTTTGCCTCTGTTCTTGGATTTAGTGGAACTATACTGTTTATTTAATTGTCAACCTAATCAAATGACTTGGGGAAAATCACTCAATCCGGTGAGTTTTAACAGTTGGATTTTTAAAGATTGCTTGTCGTCGAGGTTGCTTAACCTTTTTAACAACGACTGTTGTAACCGTGTCAATTGACGTTAGAAAACTAAAAATCAGATGCTTAGGTTGTGATGCATTTGGGTGCTAGAATAGAATTAATTAAGACAAGCTAGAATGGGTTAGATAAAGTTAATTACGATAGGTCAAGTTAGAGTAAGTTATGTTATGTTTAGATAAGTTTTGCGAAAAAAGTTGAGTTAAAAAAATTGGGAGGCAACTGATTACGAGATGGTTGGTTGGATGGGTAAACGTATGTTAGGTTAAGTTAAATGATAGGTTAGAATCGGTTGAGATGTGGTCGGTTAGGTTATTTAAGTTAGTAAAATAACTGAATTTTTCATGGGATAAGCTGGAACGCATACAACTTGATTATTTCCTCATTTGCTTGACTGTTTAAATGTTGGTTTAGTTATCTGCACTCATGCTCTGCTTTCAGTATTTAACATGGAGCGAAATTAACCCCCGTGCTTCTGTAATAAAACGGATAAATTGGAAACCCTACTATCGCGAATAACTAAGTTGCCATTCAGCTTCAAAATATCCTTGTGGAGATAATTTGAACTTGTGGAGTCTGTCACTAATGCTAGATGAGAAATTATGTTGGGCATGGTTCATGATAAAAATGTGGAAAATTTCTAAGTAAGTCTGTTCAAATTTAAGGGGAATTTCTACCTTTTTGGGCTCAAAACGGTCGTATTTCGTTTGTTACACTGCTGCGTAGCAGATCATGTTAGCTTAGTCCTGGGAAATCTCACGTCGCTAGCTGCTATGGTTGTGACGGTACGCCCCCTGGAAGTGGGGGTGGTGGAAACTTTTTGCACCATTTCAAAACTTTGAATTGCGTTTTCTCAACATGTAACTTATTGACATTCAAATCCCAAGGCCTCTACAGTTTTCAACGTAGAAACGTGAGATTAGTCTCATTCGACGCATGAATACAATGGGAACAAGAAAATGCCTCGGGAACTTGATTTAAATTGAAAAAATAAAAATTTATGGGTAAAAATGTTCTTTTTTTTTAAGGTCAACAAACATTTTTTCCAAAATATTTAATTTTTTCCTGATTCAAAATTCAATAAGCCCGAGGCATTTTCTGGTTTCCACAGTCATTTTGCGTCGAACGAAATGAAAATAACGCTTCTAGGTTGAAAACTTCAAAAGCCTTAGGGATTTGCGCAAGCATTTGTTTTTTTTTGTTAGCGCAATAACTTTTTTGATATGGTGAAAATCAATATTTTTTATAGAAAAAAATATGCTCAGAATTTTATTTTCCATATTAATGTGAATTTTTATTCATCTAGCTGCCAGAGAAATCGAGGTATGTTGATTTGAATTTTGAAATGCTCCCACGGGTAGAAATTCCCCTTAAAAAATGTAAGAGATTCTGATTCCACCGAAAGTTTACAATTTCGAAGAGCATCGTCGTTATGCGTGGGTATCTGTGAAACCGGTAATTAACATTTAACGTTCACTGCAAGAACTTTTAGCAACTGAGCATATGAAGCGTTCTGTGAACGTCGTCGCGCAAACAGAAACCCAACAAATATTACAAAAACCCTTCAGTATCCTAGAAAGACAGTTTGCGGTGTTTGTAAGCGTTTTAATTAATTCGGCCAAGATTGCAGAGCCACCTAAGAGCCGAAAAATGGCAAAAATTTTAACTTCGCTTTCTAGTCGAACTCAAAAGAAGCATCGAGGCCTGTCCAACTGTGTCATTATCATTAGTTCAGAAGAGGCTCGTCAGCATCACGTCAATTATTCACAGAGCGATAAAAGAATTTGGCCCAATCTCTTAGCGCAAGGTAGGAAGCATTTTCCAACTAATATGAGGAAAAAAGTTGATTTTGATAGATATAGGAAAGTTTTGAAGTTGATCAAGACGAACAGATCGAACATCAAGTTCTTTTCTCTGGAGAAAATTTTTACAGCTCAAAGGGATGGTAAAAGACGTAACGATCACTGAATAGCCTTTTCGAGCACTTACTTTCAACCCACGATGACCACGCTCTTACCACGCTTGACCGAAGAGCGTCATTATCCTCAGCGCGATTTCTAGTAAGGGTGTCTTTACCTCCTTCTACATCGACAGCAAAAAAGTCAATGACTGATTTGATTAAAATATTTTAAGAACAGAAATCATTTCATGGATGAAGGCCAAGGCTTTAAATAAGAAGTTCATGTTCCAACAAAACCCGGCTCCTCCCCACACGGTGAGCAAAATCGTTGACTTGTCCAAGAGGTCTATTGTGCGATTTAGGCTATCCAACTCACATGACCTGAACCCGTTAGTTTGCTATCATAGGTTGCAAATTGAGGCCAGAGGCAACGCGAAGGCCCAAATACCGTCACAACCTATGAGAAATAGCCGTGATCGTTAGAAACGACAGAAGTTATCCACCCCGTGTCTAGATTTCGAAAGCGTGCAGAAGGCATCATTATCGCAGATAGCGACCAGATCGAATTGAATTTTTGTTCACCAGGCCGGTTGAATAAATCATCGAAATTTCAAAATACATGGTGCGTAAGGCATCTGAGGACACCTTACGCACTTTTAGAAAAACAAGAAATGAAACTGTTAATTGTTGGAACTTATAATTTCTTGTAACAAAACAAATAAACATAATCCTAACCTACTTTTTATTCCATGTACCCTTCTTCGGCTTCTATCACCGACTCAATTCGAGTCCAAAAGTGACTGCAAGCTTTCATCAGGTGGTCTTCATTTTCATCCTCCATTGCTCGGGCTATAGTTCCCATCAGAGGGATTTGGTGTCATGGGGATGCTTATTAACATCCTTTTTAACGACGCCTCACAGGTAGTAATCCAGAGGATTAAGGTCTGGTGAGTTGGGAGGCCATAAGTCGGGAGTGCATGATCCTGAAAATTCTCGGACATCCAATACTGGCTTTTGAGAGCTTTATGGGATGGAGCTGAATCTTGTTGGAAGACATATGCCTTTATATTGGCTACGCTGCCTGTCCAAGGCTTAACAACGATTTGAAAAGTCTCAACGTAGGCATCTGCATTGACCCTAAGGTCCTGAGGGAAAAAATGTGGCATGATGTGCCCTTCAAACAACACCGAAAACCATCACCGTTGCTAGATGCTTCGTGTTATGAGTCAGAGCGTTGACAAGGCTGTTTTCTCTTACTCGTGGCCAATTCAACTGCATTGTTTTCATTCAGCTCCTTTCTTGCAAACGAAAGATCTGGTGACTTTTAGAAATACTGCAATTTCTAAATTGCTATGTTTCGTTTTCATAGACGCTATTACAGCGTGTCTTTTCATCTCATTAGTTTCAGTAGTATCTGATGTTCTGAAACGAAAATGCATTTACTATTTACATCAATATTTTGCCGTTTGCAACGTTTAACTATAAATGAAATTGCAAGGATAGTCACTTTTAAAATAGACATTATTACGAAGCGAGTTTAATGTGTCAGAACTAAAAATATACACGAAAGATGAACGTTTCGGCCACAAGGGTCATCTTCAGCATCTGGGGAAACACAGTTATTTTCATAGAGTAAAAAATATTAAAATAAATACGTATGTTTGGTTGACATTTGTGATTGCTAACAGGAAATTTGCAAGGGAAAGGAAGATTGAGTATCATTTACAACCGGTTTGCTTTTCATAATAAAAAGAGACTCTAAAATACGAAGATCTGTTTGAGTAGGAGAGGTTACAATTATCTGGAAATCGTCTAAACGAACAGCAAGTCGCATTTTTCTGCATAGGCACGCACAGAGGATTGAGGGGGAGAAGCTAGAGGCATATTTGTTCGAAAGCTCCGTCCGGCATGCTCTGCTACACGAACACGCAAAGCCCTTTTTGTGGACCCTACGTACTCAGACGCACACAGTGCGCAACAGTACTTGTAGATGACTGAAGAGAGTAAAGCCTTCGGAAGCTTCTCTTTGTAATTGAAAAAAGAACCGATTTTTTCTGAGTTCATTAAAATTATCCGAAAATTAAAATGCATGAAATGTTTTGATAATAGCGTCAGTAAATCCCTTTTCAATTTTTCAGATTGGGAACCGAAACATGGTATAACAAAATAAAAATCTTTTTTCTTTACTGTTGTCATGGGTAAGCGGTCACAAAATTTTGAATTTAAAAACTTCTTGATTTAGCAATGTATGAGCCAAGCGGGGAAACCATTATAACGGAAAAAGTTTATCAAATAATCTACTTCACTGTGAAACGACTGAAAACTTGAACATACACTATAAGCCCTACATAATAGTTTTAATACTATTCAATTTGAAACAAAAATTACAGAAACTATAGAAACTCAAACCCAACCCAGTATATGTTTGCTTGCGATAGACAGAGCTATGAAATTTGTTATTTTGACGAGTAATCATAGAATCCAAAAATGGGAGACGGTTTTCTTTTTCAAGTTCCATGGTAAACTTAATATTCGGATGTTGAGAATTCAAGTAAGACAAAAAAGGCTACAGTGAGAACTATCTCTAAATAAAAGGAATGTATCATCGATGTAACGTTTATAAAATACAGGCTTATATTCAACCGGGCACATTTCCAACCATCTTTTTTCGTGAAAGGCCATGAACATATTTGCATAGGTGGGTCCTAACGATAGGCCCATTCCTAGCCCATCTCACTGCTGAAAAAAATATTGTCATAAATAAAAAATGAATTTAGAACAGTGAGTTGCAGCAAGGTTTTGAACAAAGATTTGGTTAAGCCAATAACAGAATCGGTATGAGAAAACAAATAATCTAAACAAATCTCTATGCTCTCATGTAACGGAATGTTGGTGAATAAAATCTCTACGTCAAAGGAAGCCATAAAAAGATTATCAGCATTATCAATAGAAACCACATCGCTTACAAAAGATTTTGAATTTTCCACTGTATAATCATTAAAAGTAAAGGGAGTCAAAATAGGAACTAAAAATTTGGCCAGATTGAAGCTAGGAGTACGGCAGGCTGAAAAAATAGGTCTGAACGGAAAATTTTCCTCGAAATTGCGTTTGTGGATTTTAGGGAAGCCATATAAAAAAACCAGGAGCGCTTCCAGAAACAAAGAAGGTTTTGTACACATCATCGGAAATTAAGCCAGAATTTTTGAGTTTACGTAAAAAGTTATTTATCTTATCTTCAACACAGGTTGTGAATTTCGGGATTGGTTGAGAAATCACTCTAAATTTACTTACATCTGAAATAATATTTTCACACTATGTATATACTTATCTCGATCAATAAGAACAACACATCCGCCTTCAACAGGACGTGTCACAATTATGTCTTTATTTGAGCCTAGGTTTTTTAGGAGTGATACATCGTCTCTGCTGAATATGCATGAAAAAATTTATATTTTAGAGATATTTCTCACTGTAGCCGTTTTGTGTCTTACTTGAATTCTCAACATCCGAATATTAAGTTTACCATGGAACTTGCTAAAGAAAACCGTCTCCCATTTTTGGATTCAATGATTACTCGTCAAAATAACAAATTTCATAGCTCTGTCTATCGCAAGCAAACATTTACTGGGTTGGGTTTGAGTTTCCATAGTTTCTATAATTTTCGTTTCAAATTGAATAGTACTAAAACTCTGTTATGTAGGGCGTATAGTGTATGTTCAAGTTTTCAGATGTTTCATGGTGAAGTAGAATTTTTGATAAACTTTTTCCATAATAATGGTTTCCCCGCTTTGCTCATACATTGCTAAATCAAGAAGTTTTTAAATTCAAAAGTTTGTGACTGCTTACCCATGACAACAGTAAGGAAAAAAGATTTCTATTTTGTTATATCCTATTTCGGTTACCAATCAGAAAAATTGAAAAAAGATTTACTGACTCTATTATCAAAACCATTCATGCATTTTAATTTTCGGATGATTTTAGTGAACTCGTACAAAATCAATTCTTTTTTCAATTACAAAGATAAGCTTCCGAAGGCTTTGCTCTCTTCAGTCATTTACAAGTACCTTTGCGCACTGTGTGCGTCTGAGTACGTAGGGTCCACAAAAAGGGCTTTGCCTGTTCGTGTAGCAGAGCATGCCGGACGAAGCTTTCGAACAAATAGGCCTCTAGCTTCTCCCCCTCAATCCTCTGTGAGTGCCCAAGCAGAAAAATGCGACTTGCTGTTCGTTTAGACGATTTCCAGATGATTGTAACCTCTTCTAGTCAAACAGATCTTCGTATTTTGGAGTCTCTTTTTATCATGAAAAGCAAACCGGTTGTAAATGATACTCAATCTTCCTTTCCCTTGCAAATTTCCTGTTAGCAATCACAAATGTTAACCATACAAATGTGTTTATATTATTTTTTTTTAACTCTAGGAAAATAACTGTGTTTCCCCAGATGCTGAAGATGACCCTTGTGGCCGAAACGTTCATCTTTCGTGTATGTTTTTAGTTCTGACATCTTAAACTCGCTAAGTAATAATGTCTAATTAAAAGTGACTATCCTTGATATTTGATTTGTAGTGCATTTCCTATTATCTGATTAGGTTAAATTACAAAAATACAAGTGTCCTCAAATACCTTACGCAACCCGTAATATATTACTTCTTCCGTGAGTTATCAAGATTTAGGCATAGAAAGGGAAATTGTATAGATTTGTCTGAATGACCGTGTATATCTATAGACGTAGTCGATTACAAAAGTTAATTTAAAATAGACGCTTCCTATTGACTCACCAACAAGTATTTGTAGGAATAATTTTTATCGTTCAGGAATCATTTCACTATCGTTATAGGCTTTATCGCAGTTTTATTTCCTAAGTTAGTGAATTTGATATGTAGGCTGGTGAATCACAGGACACGATTGGTCTGTTGTAAAATAACTTTAAGTCGAATTCTCTGAGTCTCAATAGAGAAATGGGAATTCTCAGATTTTGAAATTAATCTTTTTTGAAGTGCAGTTCCCTAGCATCATAAATGGTATCTCATAAATACAGCTATTGTCAACATGTGTATGGCCATCACAAACACTCATTCCTTGTGTTACGAGGTTCATACAAGGTCAGTGAAGGTACAACGCAATATTCTTGAAATAATAAAGAAAGTTTCAAACAATCTAATAAAATCCGTTTCGACTTTGCTCTAAAGCCTTCATAACTTATTAGTAATTGTACGCCCTGCTGTCAGCAAATGCAGCAGGCAAAGCAGTGTCTGTAACCGGCTTTTCAGCGCGTCATTTTGAAATTTTCATCAAAAACAGATTGTATCATACGAAAAAGAGGTACAATTAGTATGATGGTGCAGCGAAAATTTTCAGACGACTGCCATGTAAATTAAAACTTGGTAGTTCATTGCATGAGTCATAAGCCCTAATGAAGCCATGATATTATTCAATACCACGAAGCAAGATGAGTTCTGTACAAACTTGACGTTGCATCTCGAATTTATTAAGATTAATTCGTTGATGTCTGCATCCTGAAACAGAGTGAGTGCTGTCCGGATTCCCTATTGCATAGGTTAAAAGTGAATATAAGATACTCGAAGCTTATGTGAGCTTTCAAGGGGAGCTAATACAAGTTTTGCTGCTTGCAGACGCTGATGAATATTATGTCGGAGTGAAAGAAAGAAACAAGTTTTGGATAACGTAAGAGAAAACTTGCCTGAGTTTAAATGCGAAGTTTATGCAGGCTGCAGTAGGAAAACCAAGCGGCAGGAAGGATATCGATGTGCCAACTCAGCTGCGATGGATCAAAACTTCAAATTTTTATTATAGATTCTGTAAAAATATTTGGTGATTTTTTTGTCATTGTCGTATTCCCATATTTCTTCGTTGAACTGACAAACTGTCAATACCGTAACAGGAAGTGTCCAGTACAAATCAATATTTTTCTCCTAACGCTTTGTAGTATAACTTTTAAATTGCCAATAGAATAATTCTGATCGCGTGAAGAAGAAGGAAACCGAATATTTCGATTTCACTGTCCGAGACGCGTAAAATAACGGTTTACAATTTTGTACAATCACCCTCTCTTCACTTTCGCAATAATTATCGTGGAAGTGATGGGATCATAATGAGCAACTTCATTCTGTTGATGTATCTGCTGCTCAGGATTTGTCGGAGGGTACTTCATGAATATCAAGCAAGTGAGGAGCAGCATTCTGTTGTACCTATATCAGTGTTAGAAAAACACAATCTTTCCAAGTGTTTTCAGTTGAACCATTTCTATGACAAATGTACTTAACTATTGAATCTAATTTTAGTTTGAGTTGCAGCTGGTACTCTCAGGGAAGCTTCAGAACTCTATAAATCTGAACAACCAAAATTGTCTGCGGAATCTGATCATAAGAACTCGGTTTCACGGGATTTCATAAGAAACTTCATTGTTATTTTTTTGACAGCGATGCATGGTTTTGAAGGAATCACTTTTGCAATGCAATATTAGTGATAATATCTACTAAACAATTGCCGGCTATAAAACTAATTATTAGCTGTTCATCTCTTTTGGCAAACTGCTTGCTTTTGGGTAAGTATTACTCATCTGTAATGCTGTACCTGCTCGAGTCAGAACGGTGAGGCTGTGCAGATTCTGACCATGTTTGCCCGCAACCAAACACCGAGCGTGGAAGAGGACGAGCACCGAGTTCTGACGCAAAGAATAGCGGACCGGAAATTAGGCCAGAAGCATTTTGGCTGGGAGCGGTTTAGCTCATAAATATAAAGGTCACGCCAAATTCTGCGAGTTAAACAAGAATTTCTGTATATTCAAAATTTGTTAAGGTTTCTGTCGATGATGATTTTTACTGTTACCAAGGAATATTTAACTCTTGCTGGTACTATTGAAAAAAACAGAGTGGGGAAAAGGACGACACAAAGCCGATTATTAATTTAGTGATGCGAATGCTAACAAAAATGGTAATAAATAAATCAAGCAATGGTGGTCTTCATAGGCACGTCGGAGACTTCTTGAGTTAACGAAGAAGTCGGAAGGTGGTGCGTCCGACGGCCGCCCACGTCAATTTCGACAATAACCGTGACCTGTTGAGATAAATAGTAAACACGTGAATAATTGAACTGTGATAGGGTTTAGAGCTGCCCAGAATAGGTTAGAGATTCTGAGTTAACAGATTAGGCAAGGCATCCTACACCTGGAATATGTTCAAGATATTAGAGTTTATGCTTCAAGTCACGGCATTAATTTATGAGTGCGGCTCGAGAACGGGAAACTACAGCCTTGAAAGGCTAGTGAGGAACGTTCGGGACAAATGCACCTACTTATCTCCGAACGTACCCACACATAGGATCCCTTGAAGTCCTCATGACGATGGCGAGAAGAGAAGGTAGACGACAGGCCGCTCGGCCGCTGAGGCGCTGGACTGCAGTAGGTAGCACTGGCTCCCCATCAGGGTTGACTCCGTTGTACAGGAGACGAGAAGTAGCCGGGTGCGGAGCAGTCGCGGAGCGGAGCGAGACAGTAGTGGCGGCCGTCATCATGCTTCAACCGTCATGCCTCCCCACGACGTCAAGCGTAGGGAACCGCAGTGCAGGTCGTAGGCATTATTAGCCGAAAGCGCACATCCTGACGACTGCTTTGTTAAATAAATAAAGAATTAAAGATGAATAGAAAGGTGCTTCATAGGAAGGCGTAAAACAAGTTAGTGCGATGAGTGCTGGAGCGTGTCTGACGTTTCTCAGGAACAACATTCTGAGAATGTTTACGGGGCGTACGTGTTTATAAAGGGTCTTAATTGGTTGGTCAATAAGGGCACACTGCTCCGAACGTCCTCGTAAATTGAATATGATCATAACAAGATTCTTAAATTTAATTTGCCTTAATACTACATCTCAGATTACGAAAGAAATGGATTTCTTCAACAGGTATACGGGGCTTGTGTAAACTTTTTCTCGATAGCGAGGAAATAACTGTGGTACAAATGGGGAAAAAATTCGGAATCGATCTCGTCCAAGTTCTTGTGGGGATGTAAAGTAGGTGTTAAACTTGCATATGCACTAAATTCGGTCGCTTCATCATGGGCTTTGAAATGTTCAAGTCGTTTGGTATACCTTATTGTGAGAACCTATCCTCTTAGTTTAGTAGTAGATCTACTGACTTTTTACACGTGATTAATAAGTACGAGAACCTTATGGTTCTCTAGGTTGATAGCTTCTTGAGGATATTTCATTCTCACATTGGGTCCCTGTTAGAATCACCCGAATAAACCAACTGAATACGTATACTGTGAGGAAAATCCTCCATCCAACTTGCTCAAATTTGAGTCCACTTACGTTTACTCCATTCTGAGTTTCCTCTAAAATAAGGGAGTGTAACAAGCGTTCCTAAGGCTGTCAAAAGCCAATCCATTCATCGTCATCTGGAATTGAGTCACTGAAATGAGCGTGTTTGTACCGATAGAGCTCAATTTTTGACTCCTCATCTCAGCTTTCAGGAGCTTCTCTAGTCATTGTTCTCGTGCCAGGCATTGTTTCCGCCTTTCATGGCCGCACAACTTGAGTCCATTGTGAAGAGGACGCTGGAAGCGTCCTCTCAAAGGTCTTCGCTCTGTGACAATTAAAACTCCTCACAAATCCAAGCCAATATCAGTGACCTCGCTTCTATCCGAGTTGCCGCAAGGGAGTCTGCGTGTCGCGAAAATAGCGAAACGAGAATAGTTTAGTTCGGAGGCATTGGCTTGATGATTCCGAAAGCGCAGATATTTGGTCGGCTTTTCAGAAAACTTCCCGATGTGAATCAAAGGAACGAGTATTCGCTGTACTGACGCCACTGTAATGATTTTTTGGCGTGTAGATGATCTTTTGACACTAGTTTGTTATACGATTGTCATTTCAGGTTAGTGAGCGATTCAAGTAAATTTATCCCACAAACCTCGCCTGCTAACGTACAATTTTAGATGATAAAATGAAAAGACGCTTAGCTGTCACAAATGTCATTAATTTACTTTTTCGTGATGACTCATTTTCTGATGACAGCAATGAACTATGAAGACTGTCATTCTCTCAGTCAAAAGAATGGTCGTATAAGATCACTTTTTATAGTGCCGGTCGAAAGAGAGGCTGTTGTGTTCTTTGTTCACTCTTGTTACAAAAGAATGTAACCTAACAGCAATATTTGAATATTTTGGCTTGTTATTATGTTTCTGAACCGCTTCAGAACCGTCACTGAAAGGGCCACAAGGTCGCCGCTATGGCCACAGGAGCGGCTGCCACGGCCATTGCCATTGCCACCTCGCCACCGCTGTGGTCAGTAATCATGGTAAGGTAAATATTCCAACTACTGTAATAAACGAGCGTGTTGGTCGCATGTTGTCGAGACAGCATCCGATTTAATGTATTTTTAACGAGAAAATGTTCATTTGCGAATTCTCCATCAGTATTTACATACTTTAGCTGGTACTCGTAGAATAAACGCACTATTGCCAGCATTTTCGTTTCTTTTTAACTTTTCAATTGAACTGAACCGGCGAGCGAAATTTCCCTATTGTTTGGCAAAATTAGTTTTGCGGTGAAACAGCATTCCGCTTTATTAAGCTTAACGAAATGGTAAGAGTATGACTAGATTTAGTTCAAGAAGATAACTTTATTCTAACGTGTTATTCCAAACGAAAGATTTGACCGTGTAGAATTTTCTATTTATGTTGAAAATCTATTTTTGACCATCGAATTCCTAAAGTTCCCATTTTACTTGAATCTGCTATTTTAATTCAAATTTTTCTTCGACCTGAACATTATTGAACCAAAGTTACTGGTGTGAATTTTATGTGCTGTACTAGAAGTACATATGAACCACATGTTGGGAAAGTCGACATAGGTACTTTTCGTCAGCAAAACGGGCCAGCTCACCATGACGGCTTTTTGGATGGCACTTTTCTGTTTTGAGTGATTGCTCACTAAAAAAATTTCCACTTTGGCTCAATCTCTGGTGTGTTAATTTTGAGAACGCCTTATCAAGTTTAGAAAATGTGCCTGACGAAAAGTACATTTGAACTCAGTTGACCAAAAGCCTGAACTTCGTACAGCTCGATAGCGGAACTTGTGGACCTCTCTGTCAAATTTTGCCAAAAAATTTCGCATAATTAATTTAGAAAAGTTGAACTAGTTTAAGTTAGCTTACAACTGGTTTTGGCAGGTAGGTATGAAAACTCTAAAATTTTATTCATTAGATACATCTATTACTTTTTGGACCGAGTTGTGCCCTATGTGACCAGTAGTTGTAAATTTTCGCATTCATGCCTATCTTTAAATTGTGCATCATTTTGCTTCAATTGCTTTAGTACATTTTTCAATTTTCTCCGAGGGAAATAAGATAATGGTATGAAGCGAGTTTTCAGGGGCTGCATATGTACAACCAGTTAGGGGATAGCTTTAAAAATTCGATTTCAACTTCATTCGACGAGGAAATGCACATTAAAACTAACAGAATCATTTTTCGTTCTCCCAAAAAAACAAAAATTCACAATTTTTTTCAAAATGGGTAAAGTTGTGGTCATTTTCTTTAATGAAACGCACCTTCCGTATGAAGACGATGAAGTAAAATGCTCAGGTTACTCTATGGATGAGAAAGTCATGTTTCCAATGAACTTACAACGGCCTCTGTATATCGAATACTTTTATTGTGGTGTACATTCTTACACCGAAAAACCCAACTGCTGACATGCATCAGGTAAACGGCTTCCCCAGAGAATCACCGGCAAGCAAAACTACTCGGTGCCCCTCATGGGCTGACTGACTAGAGCCCTCTATTTTACTCAAAGTAATAGAGATCTACCAAGATTAGATTCTGCTTGGCTAGGAAGCAATCAAAGACTGAAATGAAATTGCTTTCAACTGTCCTGTGGGGGCCAAAAAATTCACGTAAGACTCACCCCGGACAAGCTTCTTCCCGTGTCTCACAAGCCTTTGGTCCTACAGCACGGGAATTTTTGCCATAATAAGCGAGCATACATTAGCTTCATTTCATTAAGCGAAAACTTATTTCGTGAATGAGGGCAAAATTTGGGTAGATTGCCTGTGACAGATAATGGCCCGTGTTACAGTATTATGGTCCTCAAATGCATTTAACTTTAAATTTATTGATGAGAGCAATGTGTTGCTCAACTCGCTTCGAGAGGATCCCTCAAGAAACGTGATTTTAGTGTCTTTCGACGCTAGAATTTGTGCATTTGAATTTTACTTTTGTTTTGAATTTTTTCGTAAAATTTAAAGATATGATTTTTTTCATGGTAGTGTTTGAAAAAAAAATCCAGAAACTCTACGGTTCTTTTATATGTAATAAAATTCCAATTTCAGTAAGCCAGCAACGACATTTGTAGCTGAAATTCTCTGGAAGTTACGACGTTTTCACAGAAAAACCCGATTGTTCAGAAGACCGCATTCAGTGGGCTCATTTGGAGACCAGCTTCACCCATACTGATCTGACGCCCATCACGGACAAACTGACATAAGTCCTAAGTCCGCCATCCTGTAGAAAATGAGGAAGATTACAAAAGAAATGATCATGCAAGACTTACGACCAAACAGAAGCTCATATGAAGCTGACATTTGGCAGTCTATAGGTGATGAAGCCCACCACGGATCCCAGCATCGGAAGTCTTCTATCAAATTCGACTCAACAGCTACCAAATTATGTCAGCATGTGTGCTCATCCGTCAGCTACATTTCAAGCCATAGAATGGATTTCATGACGGTGCAAAATTTGTTCGTAAGACTACTCTCAGCTTCAAACAAATTTCAAATTTTGTCTGGAAACTTAGAAATTTAATGAATGAATTAACTAACACAAAACCAACAGAAGTACATATCCAGGGTGACCGGTACTTGGTTGAACAAACTTTTACACAAGGTTGGGAACGTTGAAACTAACTCTTTTACTCAATAACCGTGTGGTCGAAAATGTTTCGTTCAAGAATTACAAAGACAAATATTTCACATGGCCACTAAAGTCCTCTGATATTACGCCCCTAGGTTTTTAATTCTGGGGACATTTGAGGAGTTTGGTGTACGAAACACTGATTCATTCCGCAAAAAACATTGATAGAATCATTGAAGCAAAGATTCGTGAAACTCCTGATGTCTTCGATCGCGTCCGACAATCATTGCACCGACGTTTGAACGGCTGCATCACAACAGATGGGCGTCATATTGAACTTGTTTTTTAAAGACTTAATCTAATATGAAAATCTGTTTCTTGAAGCCATTATAAATGAGGTTTTCATTGTTTGTTGGGTTCATTGTGAAACTATTTTCTTAACTTCTACATTTCTCATCCCTACCTCTCTCAAAGTGCAAGTTTTCCCAAATACGTCTCAAATTTCAAATCCTTTGAAGACTGACTTTGAGAAGAAATTATTGACAATCAATTAATTGGGTAGAAATTTTTTTTTTCTACTGTCCCAACCTTATTTTAAAATGTGTTCAACAAAAGGCCGGCCACCCTTCACAAATTCACTATTTGAAAATGACATGAGGTACTGTTTGTTTCAAAACAAGCATCTCTTTGAAGATATACAAAGACGTCAAGATTTCAAGTTTTCTGCCATCGGCGACTGCGAATAACTTTGGAGTCTGTCTCAGAAACTTGAACATTGCACTGTTCGGCATGAAGCCGAATGGGATGATAAAGTGGATGTGTTAAGCGAGCTCCTCTGTGGAAACTTTTGATTTGGTGCTCCGCCACCCTGTGCATATTGAACCTGACGACATTTTGTCGTGCACAAACGTACACTGTACGCAAAAATGTTTATGAACCAGAAGTGAATGCAGTTGTAGGTCTGTAAATTTTTTCATTGGTGGAAGAATCCAACTTTTATCGCGGTTGATATGTATGGTGCGTCAATTTTTCGTCATAAAATTTTTTTCACAGAAAATGTATTAGATCACGGCCTAATTCTTCAGATAAAGGGCTAATGATAAAATAGAATAGGCAGACAAATTAGCAGCTAGGACTGGGCTTGTACGCTTCATTCTGAGTAGAAAAATTTTTTAACTTGTGTCCTAACACTGCCGAAGAAAAAGGAGTCAGGTTGAAAAAATTCTTTCCAGATAAAAACTCAGAGTGGAAATTCTCACACTTTTATGAGAAAACAATAATCTTTATTTATCAGGGTGCTCGCACTTTTAAGTTGAAAACTATTGCACACAACAGAAACTACAAATACCGATTTGTTCCCCTGTGAAAGTGGTCTTCCTGTACGCAGAGCTTACGAAGCTGTTGCAACATTTTGGAATGAGGCAGTCAAATAATGGCAGACAAATATTTTATTGCAGTTCTAAGGTAAATTTAATTGAGGAAACCTTTTCATTGAGTGAAGGAAGTTAGGCATGACAGAACATCTGTGGAACATCTGATGGAACATTTAAACAGCGAGAGAATATCGTCGATATATCGATAAAAGAAGGTCCAGAGGAGGTCAGTCAGTAAGTAAGGTTTATTTTGGGAACAAAATAAAATGTTAGTTAGGGCAGACTTGAAAATTTTTCACATCAAACCATTCAATTTGTTCGCAAAATTGAGCGAAAGTGAAAGTGGAATTTAGCACGGATAATTCTAGCAGAGATCTGAAATATTTGCAATTCAATTCGATAACGGGGTCGAAGAGAATGAGGAATGAGGAATGAGGAATTGAGACAAATGAGGAATTGAGACAATTTTCAACGTCAAAGGAATCCATTGTGATGTTCTAAACAATACCAAGTACCCAAATTTACCATCGAAGTACAATGGCAATTTTTTTGTATTAAGATGACCCAATGCTAAAAACTTTTACTAATTTGAAATTCATTGTGTTGTTATCCGAGGGAATCGGTCTGAATGAGAATTTGTACGTAGGTAAGTAAAATCGCAGGACTCTGACTATACAGAATGACGGGATTCGGACTAGTAAAGAAGTATTATATATACAGAAGAGTTTATCCGAAATGAGTGACAACCCTTTAAATTGATTTCGTCTTAAATTCTAAAATGTTTTTGCCAATTGACGCGTTCATCTCACAAAATTTTGCCGGGTAATGCTTCAGTTTCCTCACGCTTACTTGATACTAATAGAAGTTCAGCGGAACTACACCCACCCCTGACAGATATTTCCGGTTTGCAAACGATGACTTCTTTATTTCATGCTAGAGACTTGAACGATAAGAAATCACTCTTCTTGAAAACAGCAAAAAAAATGATACATAGCGCTACAACAATGTTCGTATGCGACGGTTTGTAAATTACACAAAAATGGGGAGCGGCCAGAATACTTGATTTGAGTCATAAGGGGTACTTTTTCGAATTTTCTCATAAGTTTATTCATTATCTTTGTCAATTAGATCGTTCTTCCGATTCGAAAATCTTTAGCTTCTACATATACGCTTTTGCCTAATTAAAAAATTGTTACCTACAGCGAACGTCTGTGAAGCCACAATTTCAACGTAATGTATGAGTAAGTCAACATTTTTTAGGAGGAACCCACCCAGTACTTCTACCTTTTCTTCCAGTCGGTTCTGTGCAGACTATGAAATGTTCAGGCGTCTGAGATAGACTTAAATTGAAGTGATTGGTTCAGCCGGCGGTCTCAGGAAAGAACGTTTTTGTGTATCTTAAATGAGAAGCTTGTGTTGAGTCAACATGTTGATCATACCAACTTCAACTAGTAAATAAATAGTTAACTTTATTCATGAAATGTGCTATTATAATTATTATTTTTGGTGATCTTTTTCCAATGTTAAAAGATGTCATAAGTCTGAACCAGCAATGGAGCTGGACTCCGAAACGTTTTCATATAAAAAATGCTTATCGTTAGTTAGTATTTTCTCTATTTTCAAATTTTAGTTAATTGGCAATTTATATAGAACGAATCATCGGGTCAATAGTCGAATAGTAATGTAATATCCCCACAATCTGTAATATTTGTCTACCAAGTTTTGTTCACGGTAAATATTTAGATATATTTCAGATGTGCACAGTTTAAACAACACGGTTAAACTTCCCAGAGTTCTTCTCGCGCGCGAAGCACAGACGTTAATGCATTATTGCGTCTTGGGCGAACGCATTGTCTAAGTATTTGTTAAATTGAAAGGAAAATATTATTGAATGCAATGCTGAAAGAATTTTATTTCTCTGCGCTGGAAGTGATGAAGGAACTCAAAAGGATATGTCTTTCATGAGCGTAAATGAATTTTTTCAACAGACTTTGACCTTTAGTTCGACTATGATTGACATTTTAGTTCATGATTTGAAAACAAACTTTCACAAAGGAAATACTGAAATGAGAATTTTAAACGAAAACCATTCCACGATTTGCATATTATACCTTTTCTCTTCTATTGTTGCGTGACATCATTCCTCTTTTTTTACCATCAAAGAGCACCCAATATTTCAGTTAGGTTACCTGCGGCTCATCGATAGGATTTGATGAGTTGCGCAGGTATTTAAGCAAAAAAGGGAAAATTATTCTGTATTTATTCGCAGAGATCTGGCTTTTTGTCGGTATCTATAGGTGCAATTGCTTTGGGCTGTGCAATTCACCATTTAATTTTTACCCTGGCCCTTGAAAGCGCATTAACAGAAATTTGTTGCTCATCTTTTCATATCTCCGAGTTGGGTATCGAGTGGCAAATGCAAATCAACGTTGGCCGGATTACAGTCGCTCCCCAACTCTTAGACTCAATGATTCTGGATCCCCAAATAATTGGTTCTTCCTCTAAAACTGAGCATCGTGCTTCATTGCAAGTTAGTTATTTCAGAATTTTTATAGTGGAAGATGATGAAGTATCGAAGTGAGCTCCAATGCAAAGAAGGTTCCTACGAAGGGAAAAATCTCTGTCCATTTTTTTAACAGTTGATGCGGTAAATATAAAATTAAACTAAGTAGTGCGTTGTACTTCGTATTTTAATGTCACGCTTTTTATTAGTTAGAGAATGTTCGAAGGAAACGACGTTTGAGGGTTAAGGAGGAGGCGCAGGTCAGAGGCATCGTTAGATAAAGAGCCATCCAAGAGTGACTATGTAGTGCTGCAATACTTCAAGTTACGGGGTGTGGTGTGCTACGCACAGCCAGTAGCGATTGGTTGGAACCGGAGTAGCAATTGGCGAACACTCGGAAGAACAAATTTATTTGACGCCCCCACTGGGCTTCAACAAGTTAAAATAAATATTGTATTTTGATAATTTAAGGAGCAAGGATTCAAGCGCCACCTAGCACCCTTTAACACATTACAAAGGCACGAGCAAAGGAGAAACCTAAACAAAACTATAGCGAGAGCAAGAGCGGATAGGAGCGGTCGGAACGGGGCGTGGCAAATCCTGAGACAGGAGATACAGTGCACGAATTAATGCCTACGGAGTTCACAAGGTTACAATATTTTTGTCTCCACTAAGACTTCCATTATTCCACCTAACACGGCCACACTTACCCCAGGCATCAGCCCCTCCGCACCAGTGACAGCGACCAAGTGTCCGCATGCCACTCCCCGGAAGTCTATTCTCTTATCTCTACTATAGTTCTTAATTCTATGTACACAGCAGGCTTTTACCAAACAAAATGCTCTACTTAATTCAACCCTAAACAATACACATACACTGTACAAGAATGGAATTCTAATCAACACGCTAAACGGGGTTAGAGCCTGTTTCCAGAAACACACGGTGCAGGGCTATCAAAGAGGTGGCAAAGAGTGTCAATCGCATCGCGAGACCCACCTTGCACATAACCTACACGGAGAAGCGCATCGTGTGGGTTAAAATATTCGCAATGACAAACGCTCCCAGTATCCGTTTTACGAATGAGGCCAGAGCCGTTTTGAATGGCTTCGATGGATGAGCGAAAGCAAGGATGATAAATGGAGTTCGTTGCCCCGTCGCTTTCTTTTCGGCGTCAACAAGATGTTGGCAGGAAGATGTTTTAGGCAGGGATCATTGGTAACAAGCTGGTAAACCTTTCCGAATACCAGAAGGTGTTGAGATTCCCAACAAAACCTACTCTCGGTTTCTGACTGAATACTGGTTTCCATGCTAGATAACCGGTCGCTTGCATACAGACGTCACCTGATATTTACGCATGACATGCAACATCACATTCAGGTAAGGCATTCATCACATTTATTCCTGAATACTTTGACCATCAAAGAAAAATTTTCATGATTTAGTTTCTTGCTTCACCCAACCTGAATTAGGCAGCTCTGTTGCATCTTGAAACGAAATATTTATGATGGAGAGATCCAGTGTGCATCGGAGATCATTTGGAGATCAAAAGTTTAACTGCGTTCAGAGCATTTGCTCAGGTTAGTAGATTACCTGGTTCTAAGGACAAAAGACTCTCTAAAGTCTAAAGTGATATTCAAGCATGGAAACTAAGAAGTTTAATAACTTTTCCTACCCTGTGTTTTGCCTGCAAAATTTTTCCTTATGTTTTCAAGCACATAATATGTTATCACAAAAAATATACATTGTCTTACTGGCATACGTTATCATTTGAGGCCCTTGCAATTAAGTGCATCACTGCTGAAAAAGCAAAACACATTTATCGCAGTAACTTTCTATACACTACATCAATCGTCTTGAAAATTTATAGGAACACAAACCCCTTGAAGAAAATATCTTGTACTAAAATTGAGAGTCAATACAGTATCTTAAACTGAAAATATTCTGAAGAAACGAATTTGCTATAAAACATGACGTCCAGCTCAATGACAGGCTGATGTCAAACTTATCGAGCGAATTTACTTGGAAAGACAGTACCAACCCAGCGTTCATCGGCTGATTGCGAGCTTCATTTGATTCAGAAGATGACCCGCCAACTCATATTTGTGTAAATTTATACATTTATTTGTGCAAACTTACTCAGGTTTGTTTGATCCTGGCAGTAGAAACAGTTGTATCCAGAACATTATTTTGACCTCAGAATGGAAGAGGATTATCTGGTGTTAGAGAATCTGACGCTTCCGGCCTGCAGAGCTCACAAGAACAAAACGTATTTCTTACTCTGTTGCATTTATTCGAAATAAGTCTTGGGAAGCGGGTCTACATTGCATTTGGCAACTTATCAATTGACCGTGCGTTATGTTGTGCAGGTACATACGCAGGTGTAGGGAGCAGGTACGCAGCTATACGGTGCAGGTATTCAACTGTCCGGCGCAAGCGTGCAGCTGAAAGTTACAGGGAAGTTGTAATGCAGGGCAGATGTGCGGCGCAGGTATGCAGCCGTGTGACTCCAAATTTCTTCCTAAGCAACGGGAGGCCCCAGGCGACTGGAGCTTTTGAATGAGGCTTAGCCTCATGTGTAGAGTGCATCGCTTTCACACGCGTACGTGGAATTTTTAAGGTACGCTAAAATAACTTTAGAATTTATTATTTCTTCAGGCATTATTCTGCAATACATTGGTTGCTATGAATGTCCGATGCATAGCTAACAGCTTATTTACCATAATTACAAGACAGCAAAGTGATTGAAAAGTGAGTAACTAACATATGTTTGTTTGTGAGCTGAAGACAACTTTGGACTCAGAAAACACAGATAGTAAAACATTACTTTAATTATGGTGAAAAATGTAAATGAACTTTCAAAATGATCCAATACTTCTATGGAAAACAATAATATTTGGCGATATGACCTTTCGTCGCTATAGTATGGCTTCCAACCGTTTCAGATATTTTGACATCAGTCTCGTGAAAACATTTGTAGATATCTTGATTCATTTTTAAAGGAATGTTTTTATGAAGCATGTTACACTTACTAATTCCCATTTCTGAATCAGGTTCTCGATGAGATTTAGGTCCGGCAATTGATTTGACCATCCTACAAGATTTATCTGTTTCTGTTGAATCTCTACTGTATTGAATTTGGCAGTATGTTTTGCATCGTTGTCTTGCTGGAATGTTTAACTTTATGTCATACGCAGACTTTCGGCAATTTGAACTCGTCTGCTGACTTTGAGAGATAATCATCCAAAATCCTGCAATACATTTGGGCATTCATTTTTCCTTAAATAACATCAAGTTTATTCGGGCCAGCAGAGGAAAAGCAGCCGCCTACCATTACTCTATCTTCACCATACTCCGTTATTGGACAGTGTAATTAATGACATGCACCGTGTTTTTTGGCCTGCAAATAGGACTAGCATCATTCAAATAGGACTAGCAAACAGCAAGATCTTCGTCTCGTCATACCATCGTGCAGCGTCCCAAAAATTTACAAACTTTTTCCAATGTTTTTTGAAAAAGTTCAGACGGTGCCTGGAATGAATTTGTTTCAACAGAGATGCCTTATACTGTGTGCGAGAACAGAATCCCTCGTTCCTAAGAGCTACTCTAATAGTGTTTTTGCATACAAAAATGCCAGGAGCTTTCAAATCGTTTTGAATTATAGGTTGAGGGACTCGAGGATTCAGCTTTACTTTACAGGCCATGTTTTTATTGAAACTTTATACTAACACCCTGAACGTGGTAGACATGTGTTCTGACATGACGTAAATAGGTGAATCATGCCATCGATGGTTGAAACTTTTTTTCAATGGAAATGACATTTTTTACAGCGAAAATCATATTCATGTAACTGAACAAATAGTTCTCTGGACCAGTCTTCGGTCTTCGCTGTATTAGAATTAGTGTTATTTGAAAGATGACCTCCTTCTCATGCATCTCTCAAACCTTGACTGAGGTGCGCTGCTGTACGTGGACGATTTTTTTATATACAATTTGATGTCACGTTACCCACTCTGGAGTGTCCCAGGACTATTTATTTTCGCTTGAAAAAATTTTAGTTGGTGCGTTCAGGCACCAACTTACTTGTTCAGACCATACTTGCTCAGGCCAAAAGCAAATACTTTAGCCTATTTCAGGTGAATGCTTTAATATATGTCAAGATTTACATCCAATTTGCACTGATCGTACAGAAATATCCTACATTAGGTGCTCAATTTTCGATCACCTTGCTGCTGTTTAACTTAAGTGAATAATATTTTCCCCATGAATAGAATGTACATTTCACCCACTATAAATAGAAATGATTAATTAACTGGATTAAGTTAGGGAAGGTTCCATTTTTTTCATGTTAGTAAATGCCATGAACAAAATGCCATGAAGGCCTCTAATGTTGAGCCAAATCGAGCGGGTGATTGAAAATCAGGAATTATTGTCAAGTTATTGATTGCTTCAATATTCGCCATTTCTCTGACTTGATTAAAATTGGTTCGTTGAAATGTGACTATTCAGAAATAATCCTTGAAGTTATCACACTTGAACTCCACGCTTCTCTAAGATTAAGAAGTTCTAAAACCGAAGAAGTGAACACAGAAGTAAAAATAAACTGAATGTGAGTGAAAAAACTTGAGGCACATATAAAAAAAACTCGAGATTGCCAATGTTCACAGTACAATGAAATCAACAACTCACAGATTTCACGAAAGTGACTCTTTTTTGTAGGTGAAGAGTCACTCACAGGAGTGATTCTTCGAGCACAGTGTTCTGTACAAGTTCAAGGAGAGAACACTCACAGATGATGTAATCTTTTCAGAAGAAAAACTTTCCACAAATGAGGCAGAGTTCAAACGCTGGAATGAAAGAGTGTCATGAAAGTTCCTTCCAGGCAGGCGCAAATGAACAGTTTTCAGACGTTAAAAATCCACTTTAATTGAGGCTGGACATATCACTTCAAAACCATGAAGTTTTTTCTCTGTTCTTGTTCAACTTGGCGTGAAAGTGAATATAAATTCTTACATAAATCAAATTCATCACCCACATACTTAAGGATTGTGTTGAAAAATATGGTAAGCAAGGTTAATCATTTCAAAAACAAGCCGTTCACATATCATTTCAACACCTCATCAATAAGATAACTCGAACAGGATCATTTGCCAATTATTCCAGAATAATGCTCCTCTTCATTGCCCAATCCCAATGTCATGGATTTTTCTTTGTGGTTCATTCAGGAGACGGGAACCTTTGTCATCTCTTATACCTGCGAGTCCCAAACTGACGGCAATTGCACCTAATGGAGTGAAATGAGGAATTAATGGGTTTAAGATAAATACAAGGCTTGGGCTCTGGTTTTGCCCAGTCACAAAATAAAAATATTTGCAAAATCATTTACTTTTCCACCACAATAAAAACAACACATTTTGTTGTGTTACTCTTGGGGTTTTGTGCGCACCCTGAACGTTCGGAGGGAGGTTGTTAGGAGGGCGTGAGAGGATCTTTAATTTTTGTGAAAAGAATAACGTCGTGCGAAAGAGCTTCTTATTTATAAGCGCTTTGAAACAGACATCATTTGGTCTCATGTAGCCTACGAAAAAGATTATTGAATGAAAACTATTACAATTATTTTTGATCAGCTGATGATGTACCGGGTGTCCCATAAAAATGGCTCTGACTTTTTGATTGATTATATCTCCGCTTTAAATCAACATATTCGAATTGTCTTCTGTTTCAAAAATAGTTAATTTTGTTTCCTTTTCGAATAATTCAAGTTTTTGAAAATCAGTTTAATAGCCATTTAATAATAATCAATTTACTGAAAGGGGTAGAAAAACTAATTGTTCAGAGGAAAAGTCTATAAAACAATATTGATTTTCTTCCACATTTTGTACTTTCCAAAAACCGTTCAAACTGAAATTTAAAAGAGTAACAGATCATTACCTTAAATAACGTTTAAAAAAATAAAGTAATTTAGTATCCTTCGACATACCCTCTATTTCTTTCATGGCAAGTATTACTTCTAGCCACCGTTGAGAGAAGAGTATTGCAGATTATTTCACCGTTTTCTTTCAGTTCTTGAAACACTTCAATTCTTTGTCGAACAATTAGTATTGATGGAGGTGATACACTTGGTATTATGTAGGATACATCACTGTAAAGTTATTTTTAACAATAGGTATTGAGAAATGACGAAGAACACCAGTGTTGTTTTTAAAATTTTTCCCATGAACAATTAGTTTTTCTACCCCTTTCAGAAAATCGATCATTGTGAACTGGTTATTCAACCGATTTTCTAAACTTAAACTGTTGAGAAATAAAACAAAATTTACCACATTGTGAAAAAAAGACAATTCAAATATGTTACTGTAGAGCGGAGATTTTATCAACAAAAAATTCGGGGACATTTTTGTGGGACACCCGGTAAAAGAACACGATCTGTTCAGCATGGAACTGACATCATGGCCCAGATTCAGTGAGCCTGCGAAAGTTTCTGGCCTACATACCGATAAAAATCACATAACTCGTATGTTGAAATCGTTTAACTTGTTGACGAAAGAAACTAAAAGCCAGCGTGAAATACGTCAGCATTTTTGTCGTCTATACGCAGCAGCCGTCAGAGCGCACTAAATTGACGACAGATTGGAAAGGTTCTAACATCAGATCCACGGAGGCAGAAATAAAATATTGATTAGCCAAAACTGTGATCTTTAATAAAAAGGAAAGTAATTTTTAGTACAATAAAATTTAAATTTCATGTTTCGAATAAAAGTTTTTCGAGTCAGCGACAGCTGGTAGTTCTAATTGATGGGAGTTGCAAGACATCGAAAGGTATTCATTGTTTGAAAGTTAATAACAAAGAGTTTCTAAGAAAAGTTGCCTGAGATGCAACTGTCTGAGGCAAGAAAATAATTTATCAAATCCGTCTCAAACAATTTTTAGTACCAAAAGTTATACAAATCTTGGAATAGTTTTATCCCCTCAGATATATTTTTACAACCTTGATTCTTGTTTGTCCTATCAGATTACTGACATCTCTCAAATTGAGCAGTAGTAAAGTGTCTGAAAATACGTTGAAACAATTACTCGAAATAGGAGCCCTAAACTTTACAGTGACTGGGCTCATCACTCCAAGTCGAGTCGTGGTCTTTTCTCTTCGATACGCTTCTGGAAAATGCTTAGTTAATCAAATTTCAGTTTTGTATATTTTTTATGAAGCGCTGTAAATTTAGATGCGACAAATGTTCATTTCGAAGACAGTTTTTTGCTCGTAAATTTTTGAAATAATGAGTAGAAGTTCTAATCATGACTAGATTCTCATCAACCAATCCTTGTGTGAGAGATTTGCGATCAAATTTGGGCCCGGAATTATTTATGCGGCCGAGAATAGCTGCCCTACCGGGAAAGATACAATTATCCTATATCTATTCTTGCAGGGAAGTTGCTCTAATTGGTTTTGTTGCTGGGGTCTAAATGGAAAAGAATTATTTACCAAGGTGGCAGAAGAGCCTTCGTGCGGGGCCCGCAGGTACGGTGAGATAATTAGTCTGGTGCCCTTGAGAAAAACCTGCTCTTTCAGCGCATCCGAATTTCAGCCCTGCACCAAAACCTACTCGATAGAAGCTAGGAGCTTTAGTAAATTTGACTATAACCAACGCTTCGATTTCCAAGAAAGAATCGCTCAGTTTTAAGTTTGATGCCTCAGGTAAAACAAATGCAACTTGGCGAGAAATTGCGAATTTCGAAATCATTACAGAGGTGAGCAGAAACTCAGAAAAGTTGCGCAAACTCTGGATGCAGAATTTGTGTTTCTGTCTCGTGTTAATGTTGCAATCATTGTATGACATTTGGAGACTAGGCTTCTTGCTTTTAATTTACAGAACACTGTTTCAACTAATGCGGTGTTACTAATATGAGATTTTATTCAAGATTTATAACATTGTCTTTAACATTTTGTGAAAACATTCAAGTTTAATACCTGTCCTCATTTTTCATGAAAAATTTTCCCTCGATGACAGGTTATTAAAAGGAAATATCAAGGATGAGAATATAAACGTAGAAACGTAACTTCTTAATATTCATCCTACCACTTAGGCAGTTGAGCCGTCTTCATGAAAAAGATTCAACATTTCTGACATTTAACTGCTTTGTTTCAGATTTGTTATAATTAGTTTCAAATTACCAATCAAAAAAGGATAATTAAAAGAAAAGTCAGTTTAATACTTGCACTGGCATCAAGAATGTATGTATGCTAGTTTCAATATACATCAAATTACTGTTGCTTGTTGAGACCCAGCCACTTCATTGTTTTCCTCACGTAAAAAAATCCCATGAACGCTCCAGAGATATAAAATGACAAACCTAAAATGTTACCACCACTGATCGTGATATGAATGGTAATGATATGATCGTGATTGAACCAATCTTGCGAGACCGAATTTTTACCTAAAGAGACACATATTTAATGTAAACAAAAATTTTATTCTATTTTTTTTCAACAGGATATGATTTCTTATTGTAACTTTGGATTGGATTCAGGACTATTAATTTTCAAGCAAGACAGTATATCATGACGTTATTGCTCGTTTTTCTTAACCATGACTAACAAATATACTTTTTAAAATTCTCTTTGGTGTTGTATTTTATATCGGAGATTTTTGATTACAAATAAGGCATTTATTGAGCAGTCACATATAATTTAAAGTTGACAAAGAGAATTCACAGTCGTGAGCGTTGAGGGCCTCAGAAGCCGGAGTGCTTCACGTCACGTCCACTTTGCCTGCGGAGGCGAGCAAAAAGTAACTCCTGGTAGGAGGGACTAATTTTTTCTGCTTTCCTTGCCCCTTCCGACGGTTTAACCCAACTTGCTGCCGCAAAATATCTCCTGGTTCGCAAAGTTTTCTATATTTGCCAAGTTTTTGCATTTGCCATTCTCGGCCAAATTGCTCCCGACAATTGGCTCGACTCTTTGTCTTTGTGGTATTGCATTTGCCTGCGTAGTAAACTTAAAGTTACAATGTTGGAGGAATGCAAATCATCGAGTTTGATCCTCGAATACGCTCAAATCAGCGGGGCGAAGGAGAGTACAATGGAGCATAATCGTGATATTGCGTGAGGTTTATTTACAATAATTAGTTTTCCAATTTTATTGACAGACACTAGCGGTGAAATAATATAAGGAGTGATCTCGAATAAGCTCATGCCAGGAGTTTTAAATTCAAACGAAGAAAAATGGAGATTAAAAGAGCATCCTTAATGTACTCCTAATCAAATTCAGTAAAGGCTATTCCACCGGTTTGTTAGCAGTGAGTTCTAAAAATATTATGGAGTTCTATACAATTCAATGCAACTTCTATCATCTGATTTTTTCCACAAATTACAGTTTTAACAATTACCGTCATTAGGCTAGTTTTGGCCTACAGTTGTCATCGACATTTGAATGAGGAATAACCTGCCACGCGGCAGTGAGCTGCATAAGGAGACAAATTAGACAAAAAAATTAAAACATTTGAGCTGAACAGAGAAGTGAATTTTGAAATCAACTGGAAACGGTTAAAAAGTTTAATCGGGTAATCGTATTTAATGGCGCGCAACAGATGAAAATACCTTGGTTGCCAGAACAATGAGTAATAATGATTTGATTAAGTATGTTGTCGGCCAAAATTAGCCGTTAGATTTTTTTAAAATAGACGCTAAGCTTTGGCAGATTATCTAAGTCACTTTATATTTCTGGATTTCTGATTGGGTGCTATGATGATTTAATTGAAGTGTTACAGAGAAAAAACGCATGCCAAGAGAAAAAGTTATGTGTTAAAGTGGTAAGAAATTCACCTAACATTTTATTTTATACACTGTCATTCATTAAATAATTCACCAACACAGTAGTCTATAAAAGCGACTTTTCAATAAACAAGCATCATCTTCAGGCTGAAAGTATACAGAGAATTTTTCAGTCATATTGATAAAATGAAGATATAATGCTTAAAGCTCCACCACACAAAGTAAGAATGCTGAAAATCACTGCGCAAGAAAAGAACTAGAAATATAATTTGTACCACAGGAATATGTACTTGCAAGACTAAGAACAGTATTGCACAGCTATAGATGTTAATAGCACAAGCGATAGAGGCAAAATGAACGATCGAGCGGTTGCATCAAGCATCAAGTGAAGAAATTACCAATAGTTATTTCAATCAGAGTATTAGGGAAATTGTTATTGACCAGTAATCGCTTTATGCTATGCATTTCAGAATGAAAACTTGCCCAGCTGCAACACACTTTATAAGCTCGATTTATTAAAGTGCGTAGAAAATCCTCTTTGTACACTTTTCACAATCATGATTTATAGTCTCTCCAGCATAAGACGACTAGACGTAAACTGATCTCTGAAAAGTACCGTGCGACGCTTCTACCAAAACCTATAAAAGGGCAGTTTACCGTGCACGCCCAACTCATACGTTAAATTCAACATCGATTTATCTGTCATCAAATTTTTCAACATTTCCAACTGCTCTATACCTTCTACTTCAACAAAAATATCATCCACGTGCGTACAGTACAAAAACGGTTTAGCAGGTAAAGTGTTTATCACCAGGTTTTCCATGTACGACATGTGAAAGTTGGACAACGAGGGCTCCAAGGGGGAACGCATAGGAGCGCCATCTACCTGACGGAATAAGTAGAAATATATTCAGTGAAGTTCTTACTATTTTAACATGTCATGAACTGAAATGATTTCGTAAGGTTGAAAAGTTGGAAAAGAGAAATCAATTAATGAAGTTCTTTATTATATTCAGGTTCATTTTCATTCAGTGAAATTTTTTTTATGCATCATGACTTACATTTCGAATATTTTTCAAAATTCTTTCAACATCTCGATGAAATCTGAGACTCGTGAAATAATTTGAGCCTTCACTTTTAAATTATTTTAAAAATCTGAAAGGGTTCAAGAATTCAAGGTTTGATGACTTCAAAAGTAATGCTATGTTGCGATCTTTTTCTCTTATTTACAGATTATATTAGCGAGAAGTCATTTCATATTCCATACAAATGCTATAGTAATTTTGAATGGTTGCTTTGCAAGTACCTTCATAGATGTGATTACCAGTAACGAATTTTGTAACGTATGCAGCGCACGCTTCGAAGCTGCCGGCGCTACAACGAACGTCTCGGCAAGAACCCAACGCGGTAGAAGGGGTCAGAACACAGGACCATGACAGTCGGCTACCAATGCTGCGGATTAAAAAACAACCGGTGAAAACTTTGAAACAAAAACAGATGAGGGACTAAAGTGTTAACAAATAAATTCAGGATATTACAAAAATTAACCCACTGACGGGAAACGGGTGGCTTTCCAAAGTAGAGGACTCAAAATGAAGTAAGATAGAATCGAAACAGAACCGTTGCGACGTTACTACTGTACGAGTGAAGGCACAGTTAGATAACGGGGAAAAAAGTACATGAATGTTCGACCAAACTATACCAATGGTGCAATTAATATTACAACTCTAACCCACCTACAGGAAGCTCAAGGTTTTTTCGAGAATTAGCAGACCCGAAGTAAGAAAACGGAACCCTAGTCCCGTGACGTTGATACTGCCCGTGATAAAAAGGAGAGTTTAGAGCGCAAAAGGACGACAGAATTCGATGTGCAGCCAGACTGACACTTGAATTTTGGCCATTAGGCGACTAACTCACCTAAAGAATGGTTGTCTTTAGTGGAATTCGTTCAGGTACAAGAAAAAGGTAATTATTAAGGGAAATACAGTGAGAGGAAGCGCACTCCATACAAAAAAAGAGAATAGTTTGAGGTTCATTTGATGGAAATTAGATAAGAATTTAATTAGCGCTGCTCTCAGATGAGAAGATCACATACGACCTCCACTTTTAGTAGAGCTAGGTTCCTATCCAATTTGATTTCATTCGATTTCATTTCATATGATGAATTGCAATCATGGAGTACGCAAAGATGAAAATTGGTTCATAGAATACAACCCAACAACAATTGAAAAAACACTTATTACTGTAAATCAAAAACTAGAAAGAATGAAACACAGGAAGTTTAGAAATTGCCAGAGGAAACTGCGCCACGTAACACGGAAACTTTGATCAAGACGTAGACAGCAGTCAACTGAACAATTGGAGAATGTAGGTCACACATTGGTTAGACCCCACCATGGTGAAAGTTGCGTCACCCGACGTCGTGGAAGTTGGTTCCGAGCACAACAACCACGAGCTAGGAGCGCCAGTTCTTGCGGACCTAGCTCTACGGGGAACGGAAAGAATCTCTAGGTCGAGGCGCTGCCCAACCCGAGGTCACCTCTCTGAGGGAATAAAGGTTTAAATTACATTCTAAACAAGAAAAATTGAAGCAACGCGTCTTAACGTTGATTTTGGGATGTTTAAGTTGAATTTAAAAATTTCATCTATTTAAATTTCTTAATTTATTTAATTGTTTATTTAATTGTTAAAAATGTCGAACAATTTTCAACACCTGAAGTCAGAACGTAATTGTTAGAAGTGAGAAACTACATGAGATTCACTATACCTTAGATGAAATTAATCTATTTGCATTGGGGTTTATTGTTTATTTAACAAGAATAACTTTCTTTTTTGAGCTAGTACACACTTTTTCCATTAGATCTGTATCACGTTTATTTGGTGCATGGAAGGACACTGCCTTCAGGAGAGGATACCCCTTACAGACTATTCTCATTATTGAACCTAGAGCAATGAAATTTGGTGTACTGAGAGGAAATACAATTTAGAATCGTTTATCATCACGGAAAAAATGCGATTTTCTTGAAAAGAAAATGGGAAATCGTAAAAAACGAAATTTTAGGGGGGAGTTCAAAATACTTCTTGTCTGATAGTTTTTGAGCTACAGTAAAGATTTTGGTATCATTGGATGTAAAGAGACGTGGAAATTCCAAAAACTCAAATTATTTTCCCCAAATTTCCAGTTTTAAATAAAAATTGAAAAAATTCGCGAGCAAACTTGGTTTTCGAAAAAATGCGGATTTATGACGTCATAACTTTTGAACAAAAATTGATTTTCAAAACCATTATAAGTTTTTGAAAAGCCCTTCTTTTTCCGCATCTAATGATACTAAAATCATCACTGTAGCTTTAAAAATGTAGGAGGAGAAGCATATTGAAACCCCCAAATCTGAGGTTTTCAGTATAGGCAAAAAAGAAGACGCAAACAATTTCAATTTGAATTTATTATTAATTTTTGGGTCAGCTAAGACCCTTGAAATCATTATAGAGTAATACAAAGACGTAGGAGATGACATAGCAACGTCGTGCCGTGAAGAAAGTGCCAAGGGGGAGGTGTAACTTGATAAAATATCACTTCCCCCTCCCCTCCTCCCCCTTTCTTCAAACCCCCGTAGCGGGCGATAGAGCGAAAGTACGATCTTTATTTTTTCACAGGATGTCCCTGACCTCTTACAATTCCTATAGCAGCAAAAATCCTTATTTCTGCAGAGGTCTCAAAATGCGGGATCCACAAGGGGGATCCTCCCCTTCAATATTCACTAAGTTTACCGAAGAAACTCTCATTTACTCATCTCGTGAAGATATTCTCGCAGATTTAGATATCCAAAAAATAATGCAGCGGCTTCAGTCGAAAAGGTCGCATACATCATTAGGGAACACTTTTTCCCTAACTTTGAGGTACATAGGATATTTTAACTGATTCAGAAGAAGTTTTAGGCGCTGATTTCAATTCGGAAACTAGTTTTTCTCTACAAGCAGCAGTTTGTGTGCAACTTGAGGTTAATGAAGCAATTTGTCGAGGCGCTGGAAACCAAAGGGGAATGCTTCCAACACATCATCATAACTTCACAAGGGTTTTAATTTGAGAAGTCCAAAGCAGGCATGTTTGATGGCTCACAGATTGGAACCCTAATTTGTGATGATCATTTTTTTTGCAAAGATGGCCGCTTTAGAAAAGGCAGTACAGTTATCCTGCGTGGCAGTCGTTCAGTTCTTCTTCGGCAACAATAAGGCGGACAACTACAGTGAACTTGTGAACAGAATTCTCCTCACTTTTCGTGATCTATGGTGCAACATGAGAATCAAGCTTCAAGTTTTTGTGCAGCCACTTTGATAAATTCCCTGACAACCCGGGGGCTGTGAGTGACGATCAAGGAGAACGATTCCACCAAGACCTAATGGACATGGAAGAACGCTATCAAGGGCACTGGGACAAAAGTATGATGGGTGACTACTGCTGGAGCATTAGGCGCGATTTCCCAGATGACGTGTGCAAATGCTAAAGTTACAAACATAAATTCATGCCTGAATAAAATACAAAAACAAATTGATAAGCTGTGGCGATATTCTGAAGGATGCTAATCTCTGTTTGGGATAAAGAGTGATGTTTACTAAGAAACGCTATCAGAAAATACGGCACGACCAACATGAGTGTCATTTACTCCCAAATCACATTTTAATGTTCTGTTTCTTTTGCCTCAATGGATATACAGAAATAACTTTCACACTGTTTTAAGATTAATATGAGCAAAATAATGGTGGCTGATATTGCAATTTCCTATCCTAACGAAAATTTAAACATTTTGAAATGTTAAATTCCCCAAAATTTGTAGCTTGCAGACAAAACCGACTTTGGATTTGAAATCAGCACACTCAGATTGATCATAGAAAGGTCTTATTTTAAATGCAACAAATTAAGTGTTTCCCAGGGTAATAAAACTTGAGTAATTTTAGAGTTCAATTTCCTCACTTCTGCCGTCATGAATCTTTAAGCTACGTGAAGAAGCCTTTTGCGTAAAGGGAACTTGGATGTAGCTTGTTAATCAAAATCGAACTATGTTTAATTTTGATGACAACTGATTGTCAAGGTTGCCTCTTTAGTCATTGTATGGCCAGTTTCAATATTTTAACCTTGAAAACCCAGCTGTGAGCTAAAAGAGCGCTATGGAAGAGCAAGGAAAAAAAGCAACGCAAAAGAGTTTCTGAAAGTACGTGTGAAAATATGTATATGTATCAATGAGCAGTCGTTGGAATTTTCCTTGAGGAACACACCAGCTAATGCTAATTGAAATCAAATTTGGGTTTTGAATCGAAGGGACAAGTTTCTACTAATTTTAGGTGCGGTTAAAACTTTCACGAGCATTCGATCGCGCCCCCAGAAAAAGAGTACAAACTTGAGTGAAATAAAGATTACTGGAAATACCTGGACCTTGTTTCACAAACTCGAGATGAGTGGGCATATCAAATTCTTTGTTTTGTTTTTCGAACAGAAATTTTCAGTAGTCCTCGAGAAAATTGTTTTATTTTATTGGGGATTTAACCCTGGTGGTAGAGAAGATTGTGAAAAAATTGACAGAAATTAATAAACAGCTCCATGAATATTTTTGAAAAATAATGAACCCAGAAACACATTGTGGTGACCTGTGAAACAAAGTTAGAACGTGTAGGGCAAACACTTTTATTGCAATGAATGCCGATGAACACAACCCAATTTGTTTAAAAATTTTTTTAGGGTGTGATTAGAATTGTCAATTTAACTCATTACGCTTGCAATATTATTGCAAAATCATAAATCACATATGGAATTGCTATTTGGTAGCTTCATTCACATACTTCTTAAATGTCTCAGCTCATTTTTCCAGGGATGAACCTTTGTTGTGAGTTTGCCTGTGACAAACGGTTGCTTGTTCCGCTAGATGACTTTCTGATATTTCTTTTACCAGACAGATAGAAGCAAAAAGTTTCCAGTTTTTAACGCCAAATCATAAAGCTCCTTAACGCAAACTCAACTCAAACAAAATTAAAGCACATTGATTGTGATTAAGTTTTGCAAAGCCACGTAACAATGCCACAGAAAATCAAACATGCTTCTTTGGTGAATATTTAAAAGCTACTCGTGTGTTCTGCCACTGCAATTTTGCTGCATGAGTTGCAAATTTATTCGGCGTACCGGAGCTGAATGATGCATGGCGTGGGCGAGCGGACGAATCACACGTCACAGCGCCTGGTTCTCTTGGTCGTGGTGCAGTGAGGCTTGTTTTGTGCTTTGCGCATCAGAAGTACAAGCAACGCAGTGCAGTCGGCGCCATTATTCGTGAAGGCTGGAAGTGTACGTACGGGTACAACTACTCTAGATGAAATATAGTTATGTAAATGATGCTATTAAAATGCTGTCATGGTTTGTTTGCTGCTGCCTGACCGCAACTAATGAACAAACAGAACTATGGACGTTAGTTGCTATGGCTTCAATAGCGCTGGATCAATTTCGATTAGCTTCTTCAGTCCCTTCTTTAAACGAGGCTATCACGGTGTTTTTGTTGTTATGAAGTCAGTCGATAGAACGTTATAGTTCTCCCTGAATAAGGTAAATATAACGTAATCCTATAAAATAATCCACATGATCTAATATTACAGTGCTTATGTTTTCATTTAGTTGACTGTTTTGAAATTTCCTACACACGAATATTATCGATCCTCACAAATTATTACCTTCATTTGCACTGTTAGCTCATCATTCATAACAGATTGACTATTCTCTGTGAAAACTATTCATGTGAAGTCAACGAAGAAACATTTTTACAATTATTTTTGTAGAAAAACTTGAAAAAGAGAAATCCTATTCGTTACCTTACTACGTAAAAAAATTTCGCAATGTGAATTTCATTATCAGTAAACAATGAAAAGCAAAATGATCAGGCGAATTTTTGAGAATGTTTTCACTGGCAGAAATTAGACGTCAAAGTTTTGGACAACTTGACTTCACATGCTGTGTAGAGTATTTCTAATTTTACGAAAATATTTGACAAGAGGGAGCTGCAATGAAGCCGAAGTCAGATTTGGACGACTGGAATCGTCACCCTTGACAAATAGGGAGACACTGAAGTGAAGCTAAATTCCGACACCCATGAATTTAAGTTAGGGGAGTTTCGAGTTTCGAAGGATGTTTCATTTTAGCAAAACTTGGTATTCGAAATTGCAATCTCTATTCATATATCAAGTTTCACTTGATATGGGTTACGAACGTCTTCTATAATTTCAAATGATATCCAAAGGACACCTTTTCAATGCACAACATTTTTGTGAGCTATATTATGAGATCCCATGCTCAATATTCCGAAATGCTCCGTAAAATAATTGATACGTAAGGGTTTGATCTATTCATTGATTATCAAGCAATAGCTCACATTGACAGCGTTCTCCGTATCCGTTAAATATTTTGTTTTCCGTTCTTCAAATGATGAAATATTAAATTTCTTCAAGCAATTTTCTCACTGTTCTGCATTTATCAAAAGGTTCCTTCCCAAAATTTTTTAACTATCATTGGTGTTTTTTTTCATTTTTTTAACAACCTATTAAGGTGTGGAAAAGCACAGGACAATTCATTTCGATGAAAAAATTTCAAATGAATCCAAAGAACTCATGACTTTTGAACAACTAATGGCCACATTAAATGTTCCGTACACAGGCAGACAATTTATAAATTATCGCATTAGCAAGATATTGAATCACAGGAGTGAAAAGAGAGTCTCCCGTAAATGGAAGCAGATAAATGTTGACTGGCTTTCATTGAACCGCTTTCTGTTCTTTGACCCCTTAGTTAATCAGTATAATCAACCATATAATTGAACGTTTATTCATATATTTGAACCTGCTGGCTTTGAGGTCTCTCCACTGAAGGAACTTATTGTAGGCTATTGTGCATTTTCAATTGAAAAGAGACTCATGCCTTTGGAGCTACATTATTGACAGGTCGAGCTAGCTGGACAGTAGGTACCAATAATGGTATCAGGTATAAATTACACGCTGAAGAAATCAGGTCGATCCACTTACAGGCTGAGGTTTGTATGGTACTGCTTTGGTATGCGATCTCAGCGGCGACATAGTATTGAGCAATTTATTGATTATATAATTATCGTTCTTGTGTACTGTGATATTCTATGTTATGTTCTGTTAACATTGTTGATCAAAAAGGGAATTATGACATACTTTTTATTCTATTTGAATAACAATACTGATATCATTTGAAAAGCCATTCAGATGACATTAATGTTTTTCTTAATTTTTCTTTGCAACAGGAATTATTGAAATGTGATTGGAATGTCTTTATAATTGCTCTGTATAATTTTTTCAGTATTCGTACTTGGAAGTCAGCCATGTTATTTAGAGAACTTGAGTATGAGCTCGCAAATAACTTGATCGCTGCAATTGAATTCATGAATAAAAAGATAATTTACTCTTAGTTTCAATTTTTCATGAACGTGTTCTGAACGAATAGAACGTTGAGTCCAACATTTTCTATTTTAGCAACGGAGTATAGGTTTTAATTCACTTCTACAATTTTCTATTTTGACTTCTAACATTTCTTCTTCACAACAATGATAAGGTTCGACGTTTTCTTCTTCATTCAATAAGTTAATTGGTCAAAAAAACTGGTGTTTTATTTCAATTGTTTTTTGTGAAATTGTTAAATACTTTTTCACCATGTGATTTGAAGACTCAAACACATTCGTTTTAACTGAGTGTTGCTGTATCCGTGTTACAGCAACTACAAGATCGCAAGCCGTGGTGTTTTTCGGACGCTGAGATGACTTACTAAAGCAGCAGCGTTTGTTGTGCGAGTGGAATAACGACTGGAAATTCGATAGATGTGGTTTGGCCCACTGACCTCTCGAGTCTTTTCCGATATTTTGAACAGTCTTACATTCATGATTTTCCCTGTCTCTGATCTATCCAGCTAATTCTTCTCCCTTGCAGTGACTGATTATTATTTTTCAGCAAGTGATTATTATTTTATATTATATGCGGAGCATGTAGAGACAGAAAACATTTTTTCATAAGTTCACATTTCGAATAGAACTTAAATTTGAACCACTTCCACAACGGGAACTAGAGAATGCTCCTGATCTCGATAAGCTAAGAGCTAAAAATGTCAAGGTAAATAATTCATTTTTTATTCGTGGGGATTATTTTATACGGAGAAACTTCATAAGCATCTGTCAAAATATGTCATTCAGGAAAAGAAACAATTACATTGCTGACACTAACAATATATTTAATTAAAAATCATTTGTACACGGAAGAGGTTAAGGCGTTGACAATCGATCACACTTAGAGGTTTATTGAAGCAAAAAATGACAAAGAAAATCGGGCTAACAAAATATGGGGTATAGTCGAAATCGTTAGTGACCTTTCCTGAAAAGCGAAACTGAGTATCGAGTTCTGCATTAGCGACACATACTTGTTCTTGTTCATTGAATTCTACAGACTCTGTAGGAGGTGACCTAATTCTTCAAGGTAATAAATTTTAGATTTACAGCTAGCGCGCATAGCAAAAATAGAGAAGTCAACGCAAACTCAATGAAGCCTTGGTGTACTCGCTTAAATCGTTCAGGTCTGCAATACTTTCACTCTTCCAAAGCTGCGAGTCGAGGTACTTAGTGCATTTTTGTGGTTCGAACTCACTTTAATGCGGCAATCAATTTCCCTTCATTCGTGATCATTGAAATACAGTGTAACGAGCGGTTATGCACGTCAGATATTTCTTCTTCGGCGAAATGTTTGTCAAACTGTGTCATATTATGTTCGATGAATGGTTTTCTTTACTAAATTTGAGAGGCAAAGACTGAGCGTTGCGCATTGGTTCAAAAGGTGCCAGCTTCGATCCGCATTTACGTGGTGGATTTAGCATCGCAAATAGCGACTCTTGTGATGTATAAAACAGAGAAAACAGCAGGAAATAAAATATTAGACTTTTCATTTGAATTAGCTCACTTTTCATTCCCTTTTCTTCTGGGTGCAGCCCTGGCAACGCATTACAATAGCTAACAAAACGTGACTGTGAATGGCAGGGGTCAATGAAAAACTAAAGTTGACTTTTTTTATGAGTAACTTACTCAAACTCACACTCATTGTAGGTCCATGTATGCCTGTCTTAACGAACAAGCAAGCGAATGCACAGCGATTAGATTCTGTTTAATTTTTTTCAAAATTTAAGAGATAGGAAATTGGACTCTTAGTTAACAAAATTCTTCAAACGATTATAATTGTAGTTTTTTAGGATTAAAATTCTTTATGTTCGTGTGATGGGTCGATTTCTAATGATAGATTGAAGTATTTCGTCTACAATACTGCAAGGTGAATTGTTGCATCGGACCAAACCACTCAGTCGTCAAGGAAACAAAAGTCTGCAAACAAAATTCAGCATTTCTGAAAGTGTCGTTATTTTCTGCATTCTTTGAGATATTAAAGTCGACAGATCATTCAAATGGTGGTTGTCGGTATTTATTTTTTCTGATCGAATTTATTTTTACAACCATTACTTGAGTGAGTATACTTCCAATTCATGAGCTCAAAGTTCCAAAGATTTTTGTTTATACGATCTTTTGATCAGTGTAAAAATCACATGAACATGTGTTCAACAAATTTACAACACGGTACAGCATTGAAGTGCGAGTGCACAATTACCTTAAAATACGCAGACAATCTAGATAAAAAATAAACGCATATTACCATAGAAACAGATGTTAAACAAAGGTTTTTTCATTGAGTTGATTTGCATTAATTTTTGGTTGATTTTGCCATGTGAGGGAAAAATTTGTGCAATGGAAACACACGTTCAAAAGCAGTACATGAACATCAAGGGGTAATTTTGCATTAACTCAATGCTTGTGTCAGCTTAGCAATTCTGATCTATGGTCGCTAGTTATGTGGGACGTTAGGCATTGCAGTCAAAAAATACTCTTGAACATTGGTTAGTCAAACTCATGTATAGAAACTCTGCTTTCGTGCTAAAATGTTCATAAATTCCTATTCAGTCTTTGAAGTTTCCCTTCATTCAAAATTGGAAACAAATTTCTAACTATCAATGCTTTACAGCAAATAGAGACTGGAGAACCATGTACATACATGAATCATAAGAAAACTGAGATGCAGTACAATGGCTTTGAATTCAGAATCCTGCAATGAAAACGATGCCTCACCATGACTTATTACCTATGAGAATGAAATCAAAGTAAAATCCATTTTAGGATAAGATCTTTCGGATCAAAACTGTCCATTCCGGAAGAATCCTTTTCAAGTTCTGCGTCCAACTAAAAAGCCACATGCAGGGCCAAAACGTCAAGATTTCTTTGTTGACGCGAGCACAACGAATGAGCCCAAAATGTCATTATGAAGTTGAACTCCAAACCAGGAAGATGACATTGCCAGTCTGCCGAGCTCGGTCGTGTTGCAGCCCAAGACATGGCCTGAAGAGCAGTTCTATTGTCTGCAATTGGGTCCGAGGAATGCACCTGAGAATGCGATGCGGCTGTGCCTCGGGTTCTAGAGAAGAAGAAGCATCTGATAGGCAACTTTTCAGACTTTTTCAAAGAAGAAAATCTTCTTCCAAACAAATGGGCAATTTTTCCGAGGGCAAAAGTTTGCTGGTAAAGAATATGTTTGGGAAAGATTCATTGAATAGAAGCTGTCCAGTAACAAGAATTTGAGGTTTCGTGGAGGGACACGTTAATAATACCTTCAGCATACCATTAATAGCAAAAGGATATCTAGTTTAGTTGAGTTTTCAATTTGTCAAAATAGAATCTCACACAGTTTTCCGTGTTGAGCAGGATGTTTCAGAAAAATAGTTTAATATGCTACAATTGATTTGGAGTTGAAATTTTATTTTAGACTCATGGAAGAATATGGCATTTTACTACGGATGTATTCAAAAGGACGAGGAAGTCAAAACAAATTCACGTATTTTTTAAAAACAATAAAAGCATAATCTCGCTTCTTCTGATTCAGAGCTTTTGTGCATTTTGCTTGCGATTCCATTTTCAATTCGGACTATAACATGGCTGCAGTGTCACCAACCGATTCTCTTCATTTTAGAACAGTTTATTTGCTAGCTAAATCAAAATGTACTAATATAAATGGTAAAAAATACTAAATGAGGAATAGAAAAAATGAATTACTCGACATTTTCTAAGCTTACAGAGTTTTCAAGATGCTGATGAAGTTTTTGTGGGCAAAAGTTTGGACGAAAAGATTTAAACTTGCTATTACAATTTTACGTGATGAACAAAAAATCGCTACAGTCTTATGCTGGTGAAGGGCGAAGAACTAAATTGGTGCAACGCAATGTCCATTATTTCTCAAGTACCTTATTTCATGTTTTCTATGTCAGAAAAATATTTTCCCAAAAACAACGTGTAAGCTAGCGTCTAATGCGGACTTATCACGGAAACTTGTGCTCTGACAGGAATAAAATTCTCAAAACCATTCACTCGTGTCGATGCATATTCTTTACGGGGAAGCCACTAGTTTTCAAGATCTTAAGCTAACACTCTAAGCCAGGCTTTAGTTTTTAACTAGGAGGATATGATTTTTTGCCCATACTTCGATGCTCTATCTTGCAGACTCTCACCCTTTACGTCTGAGCCACAGCGCTACTTGGCTGCGTACGGCATACAAGTTTCAATTCGAAATGCAAATTGGTACATTGAAATAAAGTTTCCGTTATATCTGATTTGATGAAAATTCTCAACTTCCTTCTTACATCACATGGCAGCAGTTCTACGATTTGCATCAGCGGATTGACCTCGCAGTTGGTCTCCTGTAAGCAACGTCATGGCTTCTTTGCTTGTATGATCCTTTTGCTCAAATTTCAGATCAATATTCAGTGATCTCCAACATCAATCCTTCTGTGAACAGTTGAGTTAGTTTTAAAATGACATTTCATTCCTTTGCCCATACATGACATGAAGCAGACATGCTGAAGAAAGTATGTTAAATTTTGGATGTAATGTCCGTAGAGTAGTTTGAGAGTCACGGAGTAATAGGATTGAAAGAAAATATTTCCAATTCCTTCTTCAGCACTTTCTCACAGTATAAAAACTGTTTATGAATACATAAATTCAACAATAAATAGTCAGATGATAGATGATCAGGTTAATTCCTACAAGTCAGCCTGCATCCGCACCGTAAAAGATGCCCTGATGTTTTTCACTTTCCGAACATGTGTAAAATCGTTTGAAAGTTCTTAACAACTGCTTCCAAGAGAGTTCAATCGATTGAATGCTTTTTCTAACTTTCTTTTCTAGTTTCAGAAGCAGATGCATTGAGCTTCGGACAAATGCTAATGTGCCTTCAAGGAAATCTCGGATGCTCTCGTCTTCATGAAGGATAAAAGAGGGTTTTGACAGATCCGAGAAAATAGTAGCACATTTGTACAGCCTCCATGGGAGTGAGGTGAAGCCTTGAGATGCAGAGTAGGTCAGCTAAAGGATGTTTGAGACGTTGCTGCGAGTAACAGAACTTGACTTGAAATGAACGTAGTATACAGCATTGTCGGTGTATCTCGTGTTCATCATTATGGTATAGGAACACCCTAAAGTTATCAGTTAATTAGACGTACAGTTTTTAAAGGGTGTGTGTTCTGTTACGCAAGAATAAAGTTATGTGACGGCATAACACGCTTGGTTTTCTTGGACCGATGTCAGAACGTCATCGTGATCTCAAGCATAGGCAGAATTCTACACCGTCAAAGCCTGTGTAAATTTTCTCTTTTAAGTCGCACACATCGTGTGCATGGAAGTTGAGTGTTTCTTTAGTGTCTCGAATGAGTGTATGTATGATGCTAGGGTTATACTTCATATGATTTTAGATGTAAACAATAATAATGTTGCTCTCTGCGTTAATATTACGTAAGAATCAAATGATATTTCCATTTTATTTCCACTTTGTGGTATTTTTATTGCATGCCTTCCAGTGAGACTGATTTACAGCCACGCTAAAGCGCGGTAAACATTATCGACTGGTTGAACATTCTATTGCTTGTTGCATGCACTAGTGTGTGATCAATTCAGTAGACTGAATCAAATATGAAAAGTTTGACGGTTCCTGATATGATCTCAAAAAACAAAAACTTTTTTTCCTATTATATACCAATAAGTTTCTTGTTGAATTTGTTCAATGCCGCAATAATTTTATAAAAATTCTTGAACGCACCACAACTGCGAATATAAATGAGACTAGAGACACCAGGTGTTTACTCACATCGGAAATATCGAAACCTCCTGGGTAAGCGGCATAATTTTTTGAGAGGCAGTGTTACCTAAAGCAGACCGCGGCGGCAGCTGTGCCGCAGCGAGCGCTCAGTTGGCCCCTGAGCGCAGTGATGGGAGGAAGTGCGCCGCGTCTCCCTGGTCCCGCACCGGCCCGGGAGAGCCAGTGGCTGCAGCACGAATGTGCAAGATTGCATACCGATGTGCTTGTGCAAACTTTGCAGTCTTCTTCATAGAATGCAATAACAGTTTAAATGGCGTCGCTTCAATGTATAATCTGCACTCAAATATTTTGGAAAATATGCGTTGTTTATGTCTATTTTCAGGTGCTTCTTTGATTTCGTCCAAACAGAGTTTCGGAAGGTGTCTTGTTGCTTCCTTTGAAAGATTGGAAATTTTAATTTAAAAAGGTTTCCAGGTGCTTTTTGGACGAATACTTATTTCCATTCGTGTAAGATAAAATAATGCTCGCCTTTTACATTTTTATACTATACACCAGAGAAAAAAGTAGGAATCAAGTTCTCAGTTTTTATTTTTTATGATCAAGACGTGAATTGTTCTTCAGTACCATGTATGTAGGGTTGATCGTTTTTTGTTGTCTCATAAACAGTAGTCCAGCAGCATCAGAGTTATTTTACCGTCGACTCTAGAAACTGAAAGCGTAAAAAAATATGTATTGGAGCGACAGTCATTGTGTCGGTATTTTAACTTTGCGAGCTGAAGAATCTGAATTTAACAAAAACAGCATCGCATTGGTGGAGACAAAAACTACTGAATGTCGAATTTAGAGTCCGCGAAAGATTGTCGAACAGCTTCTGCAATTTGTGAAATTGCATGAACCTAATTTGACCAAACTCACATTGTATCTATTTTCTAACATTCATTTCAAATTTGTTTTCATTGAATCACCAATTTTTGCCATTCATATTTATTTTGTGAATTTATGTGAGATCTTGCGTTCCAACGCCGTCTGTTCGCAGCCGCTGTTAAACTTTGAAATTAAAATTCTTGAGGTTATGGCGTAGGGAATGATTACAAATGTTAGGAATAAAGAATACTATTTCCTGATGCACGTGAAGGTGTGATCAATAAACGTAAATATATGAGTTCTCCACCTGAAGGTGTGATCAATAAACGTCAATATATGAGTTCTCCACCTGAAGGTGTGATCAATAAACGTCAATATATGAGTTCTCCACCTGAAGGTGTGATCAATAAACGTCAATATATGGGTAATACACCTGAAGGTGTGATCAATAAACGTCAATATATGAGTTCTCTACCTGAAAGTGTGATCAATAAACGTCAATATATGAGTTCTCCTCCTGAAGGTGTGATCAATAAACGTCAATATATGAGTTCTCCTCCTGAAGGTGGGATCAATAAACGTCCATATTTGAGGTCTTTTCTATTATGAGCTTCAATTGTCAAATTACTGCGTTCGCAGATGAGCAGGCACATTGCAAATTTGATGATAGTTCGCTGTTGCTGGGATGTGAGTATTATGTACATATATTTTCAACCAAATGTTCATGTTCTTCTTGTTAAAAGAATCAAAATGTGCAAAATGCTATTGATAAATTCGATTGTAATGAATTAAAAAGTGTTTGGCTTTCGTGCGAAGATCTACGGATTTACCTGATTTTAACATCTTTTATTTCTTTCATAGAGTTCGTAGCAGAAAGGAACTGAAGTTAGAGCTAAATATTTTATTTCAAGACGTGGTAATTGTCAATAATTGACTCACAATCAAACTCATGGTCAAAAAGAAATAAATTGGGGCCAGTGACCAGCTGGCGCTCCCAATTTTCCAGGAATCGCAATTCCGGTGTCAGGTCTATTCAATCGCCACACGGGCCGTGTGCGACGATAGTAATTTTTTGAAAGAATCGGTGCGTGGCGTGCGGCGACGCGCACGTTTGATCCAAGCAGCTGCAGTTGCGTGTCATTAAGTTGTGGACGTCCGTCGTGAAAATTTTTGGGCTTGAAATAAGTCAAGAGATAAAACGTGAAATGTATAGATTTAAATTTAATTTTTTTCCGGATAATCGATGCAGTTGATGGAGAACTAAAAGCCCTGTGAGAAGGAGGCTTGGGAAAATAGTTTTGTGAGGTCACGACTGTGTAATTATCATTCTTGAGAAGCAATATGGAGTAGCATGAATATTTCATGAATTACGAAGCTTTAGGCTCTGGAATTTTTGAGGAATTTGAATTTATGACAAAAAAATGTCCACAAATTCCAATGTACAGTATGATCAGGTTTGTACTCTGTATCCGTACTTAGGGTAGAGCTGAGCTTAGTGTTTGACAAAAATGTCAGATTTAGCATTCGTGTCATTGAGATTCATTCAATCATTCAATGAACATTTCAATGTGTAACATTGGTTTTGAAGTTTCTAACGAAGAAGCCTACTGATCAGACTTTTTTAAAAATTAGACAAATGAAAGGTTATTGAAAGTGATGTGCTCACATATAAGAGTTAGCAGTTAGCAAATGAGCTATCACCTACTCCGAAAAATTGAAACCTTGAAAAACGGAATGAGACAATTCCTGTTATGAGAGGAACCAGGGGATACACCTTCCCTTAATCTCAGGACAGGTGCATTTAATGTAGTACTCTATCATGAGTGTTGTTTTTCGCCTTTCCAATGCATTTAAATTGTAAATGAACCTAAAAAACAATATGCAGGCACAAACTAGACATTAAAAACGCCATATTTCGCAGTTAATGCAAACTAGATAGTTAATAATCCACGCGAAGCATATCATAACATTTCATTTTAATAATCGAAATCTTGAGCCAATCGAACAGCAACATTTTTAATTTCTACTGTTCGTCCAACAAGATCATTAAATTTAAAGAGCAATATGGATTTATTGCTTGAAAAAAGTCAAGTAAATTTTCGATCGAATATCCCTAGAGCAAAATGTTTTTAAGTCCTTTTTTCTAAATTTTCAAAGATATGCTCACTCACCGCCTAAAATGACGTGATATTCCCAAGTTAACTAACAAAAACTTTACTGGCCACAGACTTTTTGTTTCTTATTTGGAAACAAAAACAATAGTAAACGAAGGGACAAATAACGAGCAACGAGAAGCGAAGAAAAGATTGTGCTTCTAGGTAATTTTTAAGAAATTCAAATAATGAAGCTTAGTCCATGTTTTCAGAATTGATGGACGTTGTTGGATATAGATATCATGACGATTCAGGGCCATACATTTAATGATGCGCTGTTGCTGGGCGTAGAAGAGGGTCTACAGTTGCGTTTTCCTGTGTTAATTTCTACTTGATGTAATCTAGATACAACTTCACCCATGAAATAGTTATTAGGTGTTGTAATGCTCATTTTTCAGCCGGATATTTACCAATCCTTATCCTGGGTCTTTGTAAATCATTAATAATTTTACCATGATAAGTCGAAAAATGATTTATTTAATTTCAAACATAATATCTCAAAGAAAAAATTGAAAAGCCTACACCATACCTTTTTAAATAAAAAAGAGAGAACCAGGAAAATGGTATAAAACATTTTTCATAAAAATGTATTCTCGAGGCAGTGAAAGACTCGTAAAAAATGGACGTTTCGAGCCTTCGCTCATCATCAGCAATACAAATTCGATCAAAAAATCATCCGTAAAATACAAAAAAGAAAACAACTTAAAAACAAAAACAAAATATGTATGACATTACTTATTGACTAGGGATAAAGGAAATTAGTTAAGATGATTATTTAAAACGGGTTTCGTTTTAAAAACAAAAAATCCTACTTGCATAAGCTTGCGCGGTGGAGTGTTAAGGTTTAAGTATCTTTGAGCATGGCTAGGCATGATAGAAATTGGAGCATGATAGGTAACTGATATTTGATGTGCTCACATATAAGAGTGAGCAGTTAGCAAATGAGCTATCACCTACACCGAAGAAATGATGCCTTAAAAAACGGAATGAGTCTTTCTTGTTTTGAGAGGAACCAGGGATTAACAACTATCATGATTCATTAGCTGATGTTTTCACCTTCACTTACGCTCAGAAGCAGACGACAAAAAGTGTCTCGTTGATGTCGATTGATAAATTCTGAACCAATTTAATTCCTTTCTTAACCTTGAAAATCTTCATTTATTCTCGATTGTTCGGAAATTACAACAGATCTAAGGCACAAATTACACAAGTTGCTCCTAAGTTCAACATCCGTCCATCGTATATCCTAAGGTTACCATCAAACAATTCCCGACGTAATTTGCAGGCCAAAAACATTACCATCTTCATTCAGGCAACAACATTTGAATGATTTAGATGTTTTATATCACAATTCTAAATTAGAAATTACGCCTTTTTGACCTTCTGACAATTTTGTCAACGTAGAAGTAAGAGTTAGTTACCTCTACACTCCATTACAACCAGACACTTTTGGGACTTTCCAATCACAACTTGATTACTCACCAATAATTAAATAGCAAATTTTTAGCGTAGAGTTTATAAGTTCCTTACCCGAAATATACTTAGAGTATAATTAAGTGGTCATTAACCATGCGCGTAACGAAACACTTGTTGAGTAAGTGTTAGTAAAGTACGTTAGCCTACCAAGTTTCTCATCAGCGTTTAAATTCAAGAAGATTTAAATTTTGTTGGAAACCTTCTAAGCTTTTCGAAGAGTTTCCTCCTTCGATTTCTCATCCAAAAAAAAGTTTGAATCTCAAAAGGAACTTGGAGACAGCACGAGTGCTTCAGCACTGTTTAATTCATTAGTCAACAGAACCTCGATATAGCCAATTTACTTTGAATTAGTTCATTCTATGGAATTTAAAAATAATTCTAGACCATTGAAATGACGAAGTAGTCATATTCCTTAATATTTTGAGAAAACAGTTTCCATTTTTCTTGAAGTAATCATTATTCTTTACTCACATGGGACAATATATGTAGTTGAAGCGTGGATGGTAAAAGGATTTTTCATTTTTATTAAAGTTATGAATTTTTTGTAATGGGCTTTGTGGGCTTTATATGGGCTTGTGTTTCATCCAAACTTGTTCTTACGATGGGAAAAAGTCACGTTTATACTTATTAGGAAAAATATGGGTTTTTAGTTAATGATCTTGTTTGTTGCGATAAGATCTAGACTCTGGATCTTATCTCAAGAAACAAAATTCCAGAGTCTGAGTTTCAGATTCATGGCGATTGGCGAGCGTTCATCCTAAAATAAACCTAGAACATGGGAGATGTTCAGAAGAGCTGGAGCTTTTCCGTGTTAATTCAGAAAAGTGTCGAGCTTCTCATCATTACTGTGATTGGGACTCGGTTTTAAGGCTTAATTTCTCATTTGTAAAATTGAGTGGAAGTCTTACCAGCGTTGCATCTCACCGAAAAAAATTGAAATTGGAATTCCTGAGCGAGCTTATTTTTCATTTCGAGTTTTATGTCTGATTTTAAATCACGTGCAACAGTTTTCGAAAGCTACGAAGCCAGCAATTTTTACCTTGTTACACTGCCTAGGCATCAGATTTCCTGTCAAATTAGCAGTAAGAACTGACAGCGCTCTCTCTCATTGGTTATATAAATTTGTAGTCGAGAATCGTAGCTTTTGTTTCTTTCAAGTTGAGAGGATAGTGGATTATGTTTTATCCTGAAATCTTTTATTGAGAGTTGAGTTAAGCTGGAAATGGAAAATAATCGTTAGTGAATTAGATATTTTTGCAACACTAGCCCACTCAAGTGTAAAAAGAATGACACCAAGCATTGTTGATTAGGTGATTGTACCTCTACTCTCGAGCCAGATTTTCAAACATTTTGCGTTGTCGTTTAGGTAAAGCCTGCAGTAAAGTTATTTTGCCGATTTGAGAACTTTTGTTGACCATGTGTGGTGTTTTTCGTTTCAAAATGCAAAAGTTCGGACGTTTTAAATAAAACTCAAGCTCTCATTCTCTAACAAATCTTCAGGGTTTTCATGAGAAGATTGAAAAAACACTAACTTCTTAGTTTTGGTTATGAAAAAGCCTGTAGGGTAGCCAAATCGACTGATGGACTTTCACTATCGTTTGTACCAGTAAGATGACGCAAAATGCTATAATTTCTGGCCATGATCCACTGTGATCTCGCTATGAAAAATACATCAAAAATGCGCTCAATTCCCGTGATCGCAGTGTTTGGTAGTTGCAGCTAGCTGGCTTCGACCTTAAAGTTGTTAGTTGAAAAGAACTCAGGTTTGCTTGATGCTTTTTAAGCTGAAAGAACGACAACAGATATAACAAGTGAGAAAGGCACAACACCTAAACATCTTCCTCATGGCGCTTCTGACTTAAGGTTCCCCCTTCAAATCATTGGCGTTCAAAGCAAAGCGATGAGAAAATTCCGTGAGAAAAGCTTAAAATTGCATTGAATCAAATTTGATTTTTTCCTGAAATTTGATAATGAATTCTGGAGCTTCTTGGCTTGGGGAATGAGGAGAGCATTGGTCGTAGTCTTGTCCGATGAAGTTTGTAATGCGCTGACTGTTGCATTGTTGCAGCTTGACACAAACTCGACAGCATAATTGAAAGTGTACGAAGGAATGAGGAAGAGATGTGAAGGGAGGAGGAATATTTTGATTGAATATATTTCTATGAACCATCTGCTGAGTTTTTATCATTATCATATTGACAAGGTAATTTCTTTTTAATTCTATCTTCCTAACAATGTGCACACGATGGATATTTACCTAAACTGAATATCTAAGCGAGCCTATGGACGTTTTGTTGATGCAAACTTACCTTTGTTTGGCATCTCTCAGAAAGGTCAGATAACAATCGATTCAGTCAGAGTTCGCTCACTAAAAATACTATAGCCGCCAATGGTTGTTAGTTGATACAGTTCAGAAAAAAAGACGCCTTTCCTAGAGGAGTTGAGAAATGTGTATAGTTCATGCAGTTGAGATTGTGGAAAAGTTACAGTAAACTGAAAAGGTGAACTTGATGATGATGTGATTATACAAAACGTAAAGAATTCTTGTGAATCGCTCTCAAAATTTTATTCTTATCTTTAATCAATCAAGATGAAAGAAGTCAGATGCAGTTCAGTCTTGTTTGCTCTGCTCGTCGCACTGCTGACACCTCGCTGTCTCGGATGGCGGAGGCATAAGAGAGAAGATGTCAGCCCCTCTGGATCCTTGAGTGAAAGTGAGTATCCATGCAATCAAAATTCATGTTTTGCTTGTGTTTCGTCCGTCCGCCTGTCAGTCATTCCGTACGCTATGTCTTAAGGCTATAACAGTATATGCAATGTTTATGTTATATTTTTAAGGGATATATTTTAAAGCGGCATACGATCGTTTCAGAAAATTAACGTTGTTACCGGGTCGTTTTCAACGGGCAAAAAGGAAATTCATAGTTATGTTCAAGTAATTCAAGATTATTCAGGTAAGCTCAGGAAAGGTTGAAAAAGGTTAAATTAAGATGGGCCAGGATGGGTTGAGTTAGAACCTTAGGTCATGATATGATAGGTTCAGTTCCGATGGGTTAGGATCAGCTCACTTGCTACGTTACGTATATTACTGTGAATTTTTGAAGCGTAAAATTCAAAAGTATTGATTAATCAACGCTTCGAAAAAGAATTATAGAAATTGAGCCTAATCTGATTCCATTTTCTTGATTTACTTTGGAATACAATTCCTTTGTGGAACTTCGAAATCGGGTGATTTTTATTTTCAATTCACAGGAAGAAGAAAAATCAGCGTTGACGATGAGATTGAAAACTAATGAAATATTTCAGTTCACGACGGTTCCTGTTTCGCGAAAATAATACAATCGCAGACCGTAAAGCAGAATTATCTTAACTTAATTTTGAAAATTTATTCTACGAGTTTATGTTTAATTCTAGTTCGAACATAATTTGTTACGGTTAGTGGGGCAACATTATCAGAAAGTTTGATTTCGTACTGATAGAAGTTCTGACTTTTTTCTATTAGAAGAAAACAGATAAAATCCAATTACGCGAAACAAAATGAAAAGACAGTATAGCAGTGAACTATAGTTAGATAACTAATTTTTGCGTTACACTCACTTCTCCATCTCAATCAATTGAATGATGATCTTTTCGCAGTTAATTTACGAAAGCTATCGATGGCAGAATTTGAATGGAATTATACTTTTTGAAATGACGTACAAACACTTGACTCCTTTGATTCACCTTCACAAGTTGATACACTGAGAGACAAAAAGTGACCCTTGAAATGGAAGTCTGGAGTTCGTGATACTCAAACCTTATGAAAGATTGAATGGAATTCCAAATAAATTAAATTAGCGATTGCGCAAGCATTTCAGATGTGCATTTTTTCTGACATTGTTCATTTACTTTCAAATGAAAATGGATTCACGATGGCCTAAGGCAACACTACCTTCGTACATTCCGTACTTATGACCTCACTTTTCAGCAGTAGGAATGAAATCAAAGAATAATTCACACTTTCTCATGGGTATTTGTGTAAAAATACTTTTTGAAAAGCTCAGCGCTGGATACATTACCGAACGAATGTGTGTCTGACTCGTTATGTCAGACCCCGTTGAAAATCTCTCCGAACCTCACATTTTGCTTTATGATAGCTCATGATGTGGTCTATAGATGTGACCGTTGTCTTATCTTCCGTGTGATAGTATTAGACATCTTCCATATTTACCTATCAAAACCACGTCTACATCGTATGATGAAGTTAAGCAATCATGCGTTTCTCATCAATAAAACCGCTTCTGTAGGTCAAAATAGGGGGACATAAGTAATATCGCTGCTTTGTAGAAGAAGCTGCTGCGAAACACTATAGCATGACTTGCATTCATGTGCGGAGGACAACCTAATAATTGATCGTTACCGCAGTCACCTGATTTTGCAGGTTTTGGTTCACAAATCATCTGTCTAACCAAAACTTTCCGATTATTTATCATTATTCAATCCATGATCTAAAATGAAATTCCACAACAGCGCAGAATCACTAATTTCTTGCAGAGAGTAATGGCAGAATCATTTCCTGCACGCAAGAAACGCTATACCAAACGGACAAGTTTCGCATTTGCCTGTAAATTTGAGATCGATGGCCGCCTGACCGAAGGTCGCTTAGTAATTCATTTCCATTGAAGTTAGTCCTGATCATCACGGGAGATTTAGTGATTCCGTGGAGCTTCATTAGAACTGGAAATGTAGGAAATGATTGCGGGTGTGGTGAGTGTTGCATGCTAGATAGTGCAGAGATAAAAACGTTTTTATAACCTGAGTTTCTATTCGCTCGTAGTGATAAATGAGCGTAAAATTCATGTTCGATCAGTAAATATAAAGTGCACAAGTTCTCATGAAGAAAGTATGTATAACTGTAATGAAAAGTAGACCGTAGGACTCGCGATTTTATTAATGTGTCCGACTTCACTGACTGTAAATTGTGAGTTGATTTGTGATACTTGAAAACCTCTAGTAACATTGGAGAATTTCTGGAAAACCAGTTAAACACCAGAAAATATCATCATTCACGGAAGTTGGAACAGGGCTGCGTTAATTGATGAAAATTTTAAGAGATGAAATACGCCAGTTCAACAAAGACCTTGAAATGAAAATCTTCAATTTGCCACCATTCAGAGCATAATTTCTCTCGCTATCAAGCATGAAACAGAGCATCAGAATGCTGGCGACTAATAGAGAAGAAACTGTTGAACATTTTCTTCACTGATCATGTAATTTTAAATTTTGAGGTTTTTATTAATCGAGTTCTTGAAAAATAGTTTCACTTAATTTATTTCGGAGTTAGCAACAACACGAGCAAGAAAAAGTAGCATGTTACCTCTGCCCTTACTTTCAGGGGCTGTGTTAGTTTATTTTTCCTCTGCATTCAACAACACTAAAAAAGTGAGATTTGTGCAGCGACGGTTTGCAGATAAAACAGTAAGTATGGTGTGAGCAGTGTGCTGTATTCAACTCACATAAGCAAAGGTTTTGAAGTTACCTTTGATCTCGGTGAACATGGAATTCACTTTAGATTTAGTATGATAAAAATTCGATAAATTTTGGAGACGAATTGATCTTGTTTGTGTCAAACACATGATAATCAACATTGAACTGCTTGATTTACGGTATTATTTATTTGGTATTTATTAAACATCAATCGGTGTAAATGTGCTTTTCTGTTTGAGGTCGTACGCAAAAGCATCACTGCATCAAAATTGGCTGAGGGATTTTAAAAATATTCATCAAATAAATTAATTTATTTATAATTTGAAAAATATTTCCACGAAAGAATCATTCAATAGAATAGAAAAATCAGTATAAAATTCAATAGAAAATCTCTCAATGATGCATTTACATGCCTGCGCTTGGTCAAATTTTATAATATCTCATCATTTATCGGCCATTTATGATAATTGCGTTGGTGTAGGTCGGTTGTTTTTAAACTGCCTTGACATTTTACTTACATTCGGATGAATGATCGTAATATTTTCTACACTTATTTCACCTTTTTGTTCTGTATCTCATTTACTACACGGCTCGAACCAAGTTGGTAAATCCTGGTCTTAAAGTTATTGTGAAGTTAATTTCCAGAACCACTGCACAAAGTAAGAATTTTTTGAGTGTGTGAGGTTAAAATCATTACTCTGAATACTTTTTATTTGAATATCCCACAAATCAACTCTTAACTCGAGTATGTCAGTTGAAATTTGAACAGAAATGTTTTTGCAGAATTAATTAAATACATATGAAATATTTAGTTTTTGTATTTTTTAAGGTATTTTAATACATTTTGTATCTTCCATCACTGAGAATCTAAGGAGATATTTTCCCCTGATGTTAAAAATAATATAATTCCATATTTCGCTCGTTCTACTGCAGGAAAAATTGCAGATATGATCCATGGAACATTTTTTCGAATTTAATGCTCTGAAGAAATCTTTTCAAAAAGTTTTCAGTCGGATTTTAAATCCACGAATGTTTTGAGTCAAATGTTTAGCAGGTATCTCTTTGTCAATTTTCAGTAATGTCCTGAATTAATAAACATCATACGTTTGAGTCGACTACAAATAAATTGTGTTAGTCCTTAAAATGACATCGATATTAACTGCTTGAAATGTTAGTTCATCACAATGGAACTTCTCTCTTTTCAAACAAACCGGCAAACGTTCCTGTTTCATATTTTGAAGGTATTGTAATGAAGTACAATTACGTAATATCTTGAATGAATGAATTATATCTTTCTATGAATTACGCAATATCTTAACTAGTTTTAAATGAAAACATTTCGATACTGAGAAGTTACTCGGCAGCAATATATCAATTATATTGAGCTACACCATTAGCAGAGTGGCTGAAGGGCTCTTGATATTGCCTCATATCAATTTTGGCTTTAATTCCAGGTTTGGAAAAATAATCTTATTTATTATGATACGCAATTTCCACGTCAACTTAGCTCTATCAAAAGTTATACAGAAGTCATTGTGACTAACATGGGCCAGTCTTTGAGGTAGGTAATGGAAAACTTATTTATATTCTAGGGCTTCAACTCAACTTAACTTTGACGATGAAAGTTTTGCTCATACAAATTAACGAAATGAAATCAATGCTTATGTTTTAAATCTAAATATTCTTGAATATATCGTACTGACTTGCCTTAGGTGCATTGCAGAAGCATTCGACGGTGCAATGGCGACGAATTACAGGCCGGTGAAAAGGTGATTGCGTCAAAGAAAAATTGAATGTTAATGAACTTCTCAATTTATCTCCTCTATCGGGTGATTCGCGTCGTTTTAGACACTCGAAGGCTAAATGTCACTAGGTACCATCTGTACGATCACAATTGTAGATACCATTAAGAATGTATCGTTACTCACCACAATTTATTCCCGTGAGGACACTGGATGTAGAGCAACAACCGTCAAAAATTGTTCAATCATTTTCGTCAACGTTTATGACAATCCCGTCACTACACGGTAAAATTCACACTCCTATGTTCCTGTTTTCATCCTAAAACTCTGAAAACTGCGCAAGGTTGATTGATACAATAACAGCTACTGTAGAAAACTTCATATCCTTTGAAAAAAGGGACTTCTAATTCGCAGGACCTAATCTGTGCGAGATTTTACGCTAAAATGTTTCTTTTGCATCAGTCCAGTATATGAATAAGATTAATTTTGTGAGCCAGTACACAAAGCTGACACAATCGTTCTGATATGATTCGCACTCAAGAAATAAGCACTGCAATGTTTAACACTATAAGTTGGAAAATGATTCATCACAATGTGTAATATTCGTCTAATAATTCCACCCCAATAACACCGGCGCCCAGATCTAAGGGTCTTGTGTAGCTGCTATTTTTTTCAAAAAGTTTCACAAGACTGCAGATGATACCCGTGGGAAAACCTTGAGCCGATAATTCCTCTGATGACAAGATCGAGAGTTTTGTACCTTGTTTTTGCAATTAGGTTCAATCAAAAGTTAAGAGCGATATTGTATTTCTGTGTTGAAAATTCCGCTCCACTCTTTGGAGTAAATGAAGTTCAGAAACAGTGGACTTCACAGTTGAGAAAGACTCGTTAGTTTCAACAGGTTCATTAAAACTGGAATTTGTTTTTATTTCAGTTAGTGGTTATTTCAAGTATAGCAATCTCAGCTGACGATGTTCTGCACTAAGGAATTGGCCTTAAAAGCAACGAAAGGACGAGTTATTTTATTTAGAATTGTGATTTATTATACTTATTCTTCACAAGGAGGTTTTTGGTTGACCCATTACATGGCAACATTGCCTTGGTGACACTGCTTCTCAATGCAATTTCTTCAATGAGTCCAACACAAATCACTGAAAATTTGCAGCATGTTCAATAGCAGCACTTATTTTATTTTCTTTTTTACTACTTCCTCAGTTCTGAATTAATCGCTACTAATCTGGAAACCTGGATGTTTGCACCAACCCATCTATTTATCGTTAAATGCAAAATTGGTCATTTGACAAGCACTGTGTTCCAGCATTCATCTTAATAAAATAATTTCACTTGTGCAAAATTCGTCTCTGAAAGGAAAAAGTGACTAAGCTCTTCCTGTGGGGACTGTGCTCGGCGCTGTATCGTGCAGTGGCCTGAAATAAGCACCTACTTTTGACGCAAGCGACAATTACTGTTAATAGTTGACGTTAGTCAAACACACGATGATGCTTTGTAGCGTAGCTTCATGTTCTATGCAAGCGTTCCATACAGCTCTTCTGACGGTCGGCTCTATCTCTGACGGTCCGCAAATGATAATGGACAAAGATGATAATGCCATATTATGCATTCACATAGTGTACCCGTACTTCAGCATCGATTTCATTCCTCATATATTCATCACACAAGGATATCAAAGAGGACTTTAATAACTCAGAGTACATGGTGTGAAACACTCATGTGTAGATAGAGATGCTGTACAGTTGTATCACTTTTTAGGGTTATTTATTTTCATTTTTTGCGTCTTAATTAGCAAGTTAACGCCAGGGTATTTTTTATCCCCTTCCTGGTTTTGATGTACTGTATTTCAGTGTTTCATTGGTTGATTCTTCATAACCTTTTAGTGGATCGGCCGACACAGCGCTGGATGAGAGCATAATTCATTCAAATGCGGAGGGAACTGCACATACACTGCAGCTCAGCTCTGCCGAGTCCAGAAAAATTTCTGCAGGTGCGAATCACCCTCATAAGTGTAACGGAGGCAGCTCCATCCGAAGTCTCTAATAAGAACTGGCCAGTCGCATGACGACTGCAATCACGGGCTCTCTGTCCAGAGGAAGACCTCATCTATTTGCTCTGCCGTGGACATATAATAATTATTACTCTCAATGCGTGATGAGAAGCTAACTAACACGCTAGGTGCTCTACGCTCACAGTTTGATTGTACAGGCAACTATCGACCAACTGGCATAGTCGTGGTTTGCGAGTGTTTGGTTAACGTCTGGTCGCGTGAAGATTTCATGAATACAAGTTGCTTGTGCATAAGTGAATTGCAGTACATCCGTGAAAATTTTTTTTTTTCATTTACTTTCTAAATAATGTGCGATCAATGTTGTTGCCTTTAAAATTGAATGAAAAATTATTCCTGTCAAATGTATTTACACATAGGGTAAGAAATTGAACACAAAGTTCCGAGAAATAGAAAACGATGGTCTATATTTTATATTCTTGTGAATGGACGTTCACCGCAATTAACCATCAGTGATATTGCTAATGTGTATAATGAATTAGTCAACTACAAACCGGCTAAATTATGATTATGAAATTGTTAAAATAAGTCACTTTAATTTTGACATTTTATTAGGAACAAAATGTGCTAGTCAATCATATTTTTATCAGCTGTCATTTCACTAAATTTCATTATGATGTCTCCGAAGGAAGCCGACATTTTCCTCATTAATTCTTCACTTCGCTGAGAAACCGATCGATCAACTGAAACAACGCTGAGGAATTTTGAAGATTAGAGGAAAAGTTCCTTCAAATTATTTGGTATTTTTTCACTTGTTTTCGAGAGATACCCAGGCCACGCAGGAAACTGTTCCGAGCTGTGTAAAAATAGAACTGGGACATGCAGCTGTTTCTCGTAAGTCTCAGAACCTGTCTGCTGTTCAAATTACCTCTTCTCAATTTAACTACTTCCAAAATGACGCGGACCTATTTCCCATTCTCTAAACTGGAACGTGGGTAGGTATTCTACAATGTTTTCGGGACCGCCAAGGAAAACTTCATTGGATGTTACTCAAATATGCCATCGTGATTTTTATAGGTTTCTGTATTTTCGTCATGTCTTGCGTGCGCAAATTCTCATGCGTGAATTCCAGATTTGTTCCCCAAAGTTAGGAAAGTTGTGACGAATATAACGGATGGCCCAATACTTATGCCAAATTATGTGCCCTCCACTTGATTTTATTCGAGCGTGTTTTGTGTTTGTCATCGATCTGTGAATGATGCTAAATGCTGCTGCTTTTTCGGACTGAACACACTATACCTTGAACATTTTCTTGACGTTTAAAGTAGGCTGCTTTTTTATCAAGATTTTAAGCCTTTTCCTATTACTTTCTCCATTTGGGTTTTCTCTATTTTTATGCTGTAAAGAATTTATCAATATTTTCTTATTAAGAATGAATTCATTCGCACGGGAAGAGCCTTTCAGTGACTGTTTTTAGTAGGTTTCTATCCTTTCAACCATGAATATTTTTCCGTTGAAAAAATAATTTGAATAATTTACGTTCATAAACTGTAATGATGCTGTTATTGTAAATTTCATTTTGTTTTTATTTGGCAAAGTTCAAAGTACAAATTAACGCCAGCATCAAATTTTGCGAATACAGCTAATTAGCGCAGGAACAAAATGATGGATGTCTTTCCTCAGGCGAAAGTTCGATGCTCACTTTTGGAGTTGGCCAGATTTTCTTTGGAAAAACCAGCATTGAGAATTTTTCTAATATATAAAAAATACCAATTATTTTGTGGTCTCACTGAATGAAGATTGAATGAAAATGCGGTAGTTAATACCGAGAGTTGCACAAAAAAATAATGGTGAATATGAAGTAGAATGCATGATAAAATGAATGTTTTCGCTAAGTAAACTATAACACAGTTCCCTGAATGCAGAGCACCGCAAGTTTTTTTAAATAAAAATGATTCGCTGATACTTTACTTGCAATCAAAAGAGGGTCATTTGGAAACTTTAATACATCCGATGCAGACATTTGTTTTGAAGTCTAATCGTATGCTAAGTAACGGTCTTGTCCTGAAACAATGTATGACGACTAAATAGATCTGAAATTAATATTGATCCAGCATGTATGTCTTAAGACTGATACTAATATGCATAATAATTTTACATCTATCGTTTTTGTGGGGCTATCAAATTTTTGCTGCCTGAATTACCTGTACTGTCGACCGTTTCAAAAACATAGTACTCCATGTTTTGTTTACTCGTATTACGAATACGATATTTACTGTGAGTCCCCTGAACATCCGGGGTTTGCTCACGTTGCTTATTCTGAAGAAACCTCGGTACCATATTCCGTTCTCTTCAAATTATTGAAGTCTCTATTCAAAGCCTGGACGAGGTTTACAACAATAACGTTCTGAGTATTCTGGTCGATATAAAACACGGCAGCAGTTTTTGTCACCCGATAATGTGTTTACCACGGACCATCTCAGAGCCTATTGATCTGAACTCCGTTCACGTTTCAGCCTCCGTCCGGAAGGATGTTTTTTGAAGTCATTTAATGAAATGACCGGTTCATAACGGGAAGATTAATGTTGCTTTACAAAGGCTTGACTTCGTGCGTTGCTCCACCGCGGCGAATTTAATGAGCAACAGCACGCAAGGCGCTGCCTGTGGCATAGTCTCACCTACACGGGTTTGCTCAGTGATTTTTAGGTGACGACGATGGCTGGTTTTCATTCACAGGTTCTAGACTGATCCAGTTAGGCTTAGGGAAAACAAGCTCAGTGTGGTAGGATTTGCATATTTTCAAAATTGTTTTGCGTCTTCGCATGTGAATGTTAAAAATTAAGTCATCGAATTCCACCCGTGAGATCTATTTAGTTCACTGATTGTCTACCTAACAGTAGGTTGTAAATTTCTCCTCAATACCTGTAATGGTTGATTACTGACGCGCGATATTTCACACGTGACAAATCAGATTTCTTCAATGCCAATAAAAACTTCATTTCCGGCATTATAAATTTCATTTTTGACAAATTGGATTTTCATTGTGACAAATCAGATTTCGTACGGGACAATTTAGAGTTCATTCGTGACAAATCGATTTGCAAATGTTATGGTAAACCTAGATTCGCACATGTCACAGCTTAATGTTGTGTCTGAAAAGGAAGTTTGACGAGATAGGGATTTCATCCATATAATTTATGCTTTGCCATGTTGTAAATTTGAAGAGCTCTCAAGTAAATTAGAGGTCAAGTCTCGAATGCCATACTCCGATGCGCTCTAGTGGTAATGTTGCAGTGGTGAAACGTTGAAATAAACGTGATTAATTTAAAAATACTTTTATGGATCCAACTGAGAAAAAGTTTTCAAAAATTTAAAACTCTGTTATATCTCAGGATGGGCCTTGTAAAGTGAGCACCGCCGGATGTCTTTGTCTCGCTGGGTTTCGCATGTCTCGAAGCCGGAAAAGTCTCGGAGCCGTAAGAGGACAAGTTACAAACTTAAATTTCTATTTAAAACTCTTTCCAATTCCTTATAATATTAAAAACATTCTGTCGAAGAAAAAATCATAATACCTATAGAATCACTGTATTGAAATTCTGTTCTACGTTTCGGCATAATATGCAGGACTTCATCTGAACATAATTTCTGTAGAAAGAAATGAAAATGATATTTTCAATGTAAAATAAAATTGTAAGCAATTGTTTCATAGCACAATAAAAGCAAGGACCCCGCAACAGTTAGGTACATTGTGAAACATTTGTACTCATCTCTTATACTTAATAAATGGTGCACTGCGCTCAGCTGCCACTGAAGGACATGAAATGACGGTTACAGCTCGTGCAGGTCCGTTAACCAAAAATATCCTGGACTCTAACGAAAAGTTCCCAGATTAGCACGGTTTGAAAAAGTTGAAACCTTGGTTGTATTTCACGTTGATGTACTGTTTTTCTTATATGATGCCAAGAATTTTCAGCCATTTACGAATTCATCAGCAATGCAATATGATATTACGAATTCATGGTCAATATTACGAATTAATTAACTGAATGCAATTGGGAAACTATTGATATGAATTTCAGCTTGGGGTGCATTCATGTGGTGAAAAAAATGGAGGACAATTATACTGCTGGGATTATAATTTCTCCCCAATCGTTTGGCGAACAAACTACTGTACATACCCTAAATTATTTCACTCCCTGAAACACTTTCTAACACGCAAAATCCGCTTACGTACCTCCCCTTTGATGCTTTCTGGGCCTACAACTTGCCGAAGTGTTGCCGTACTACACAGTATCAGGGTGAACAGCGAAGTGAGCTACCATTTTCTCACGCTTCGCATTTATAGGTCCTACTCTTGCTTGTGCGCGATTCGAGTACCGGGACATCTTATGTCTGTGATTGGCTAGCCCTTGAGCGTCGCCTTCCTATGCTTACGTGCACCTCCCGCATAAGTCACGTCCCTCGCTTTAATCATGTATTACCACGCAAAACCTGCTTAATATTTTTTCTTACCCAAATACCCCTTGTTTCCTAGTACGTTGTGAATGAATTTTATCCATTTTTTCTACACTATTTGCCAATGTTGCTCTCGTTCCCCTTTCTTTTGCTGGTGCACGTACTAGATCCACATTCTTCTACCGCCAATCACTTAACCCCCGCTCCTGGGGAGACGCTTCACCCCGCACGCTTGTTTCCGGCTTTGGTGAGCTTCGGTTGCGCGCGTTGCTGCTAACTACGGGTTATATGTAGCGTTCCAAATTTTTAAAATTAAAGTATCATTACAAATCCAAGAGTAACTGTTTTAAAACAACTTGTTCAATTCAGCGCAAAATTTAACGGCTAACATTTCAAAAACTGATCCAAAATAACTTATTATGAAGGCATGCGGAAGAATAGTCATAAGCACAATTGAGTTCCAGTTGAAAGGTTGAAAAATTGGAAAAGAAACACAATTGAGATGAACTCTGACTCTCAGCGATGAGCTACAGGCGATGCCTGGAAACCTGGAAGCATGGGATGGTCTCTGGTTTTTTATTTGAGTTGTGCGCATAGTGCATCGCAGTCAGTACTTGGGTTCCAAAATCAGAGCTTTCTTTCTAAGGGTCGCGGCACTTGCATGTCGGAGCCATCGAACTGGGCGGATTCTTGCTTCCTGTGTAATCTAACATTAGAGAGTATTGGTGCAAAGTCTCGTGTGACCTGATAATTAGGTATAATAATTATAAAATTTTTCAACAAATTTTGGCAGGCGCATCCTTCAGTTCCTGTACATCCATAAACTGATACGATCACTTAACAAAATGTTGAGTGCTTGTCCTCTAAAAATAGTCGGCCGTTGATTCATTTTGTTCCCTTTTAAATTATCATTTTTAGTACCGTATCGTTTTAATTTCTTTACGCTTTTTTCGTGTTTAAAATTTGCTTTGGTTTATGTTCTATATCAATTTAAATATATTTTTTCCTTCAGCTACCAGTTAATGTTAATTTTACGTTAACTTAGGATCGAAGCATCCATATTCAATGATTTAAGACTCATACTGTTTTTCTATTGCTTTCATTTCAAATTTAATTCTCATAAAGTAGTTCCAACAAATCACTTTGGAGACGGCGAGAAAGAAATTTCATTCAGGAACGTTACTTGAAAAACTCGATGCATCAGTGCACATACTTTAGTGATGCCGGTATTTTGATGGCTCGGGTACACCATGTATAGGACAAGTATAATGCAGTGGCATGTTTCTCCTTCTCATTTGTGTTAAAAATGCAAAATTTTTGATGAGATTTTGAGTGAATTGATGTTTTTGAACCAGCAACCACACTTTTCTATCCATGCTCAAATAATTCATGTCTAAGAAAATAGAAAATGTTAAATTTTTCTGTACCCAGTACTTGTCATACTATGGTGATAGGTTGGAACTGTAGCACTTATTAATGTTGTGAACAATGGATTGATATGTGGCATCCTAGGAAATTAAATAATTTGTATTCATGAACTTAACACTTTCCGTAACACAGTTTTTTTGTTTGAAAATATCATTTGTGTTAATTTATTTCACACAAGTATTTACTTCATGGCCATTTGCAAATCGGATCAGTGCTGTCAATGTTCCTGTAAAGTTCGGCGGAGCCAAGCTCTTAAGGGTCGGTTCAAAGCCGTAAGCTTAGGTTGCTGTGAAGCTATATGCTGCTACCAGCAATATAGTGTCGTAAAAACTACATGCTGACAGACACGGTTTGTAAAAAGTGATCACTCTTGTAATGCAGGCCAATTTAGGTTAGCGTCTCTCAGTGAAGTTAACTGACGGAATTACTTCAGATAAAGTCGCCCAAGCAGAGACAAGAAAACTTCATTGAAATCCAACATGACATTTGGATCACTTTGGTGCAGTATCGAACTGCTATGGTACGGCGTATTTTGAGTAACGGTTCTCATCTGGCGCAAAACGTCACGAAAGAATGAGTGTACTGCAGAAGCCTAAATGATTGTTTCACTAACTTTTAGATAAATTTTTCAATGAATGAAGACGATCGAAGAAGTGATTTTACGCTCATTTATATTGGTGACAAATGCACTCTACTTGCTCGTCCACTGCTGTTATTAAAAACATTTTAAATTTTACGCATTTTTCTTTGATATTGAACTTTGGTGTAGAATTTGAACATTATCAGATCTGAATAAATGCATTGCTTTCGTAGGCATGAGGCGGTACAAAATTATAATAATTCTTTTAAACAGAAAGTAGCTCAGAAACATCCGTCAAAATGAAATGAAAAACTTTAAAATTACGATCTAGAGATTAAAATATTTGGAAATTGGGGCATTCTCATTCAAAAGAAATAAACAATTCTTCACTGCTAACATTTTAATCCGCTCTCCATCATGCGGACATCCGCTGGTCTATTCATGCTCTGCAGCCAGTGTTGAAAAATATACCATTTTTCATTTATTACAGGGTCCGATTAGATATTTTATGGTTAACGAGGCTTCAAATGCCTGGGAAGGCTTACTTGCTTCATATTTTATTACCCTTAATAATGGACGCATGGTTCAATAAATCTTTCCCTCGTGGAATGGGGTTCCAGCTCACACGCTCAAAAAAATTCCCGTATAATTTTAAAGTGTATCTCGTGTAAAAATATACCCTACCTCAGACTTAATTGCTCACTGCGGGGTCATTTGCTGAGTAAATATTTCATGTATTCCATTTCGTTCACCTGTGGAGACCGTCGTGCCCTTGTGTCACATCAGACCCTCAATTATCTACAAATGATGCGTAGAACTTTAAGTGCTTCCCTCTCCTGAAACTTAATAGCGCGCAGTTAAAGTTGTGTTCATTTTCAGCAGTTGTGAATGTCAATATGCATCAGGATACACTACTGGCATCTCTCAGTGGAACCGAAAAGCGCGTTAAGCTGACACTCTGACCTTATCAATAGAAAATAAACTTGAACGAAACTAACAACTGCTTCGCAAATTTGAGTCGTATCAAAGTTTAGGCGAATGAGCGTAATTTTTTGTATGCGACAAGAGCAACCATTAAAATCGAAAATGTTTTCGGAATAACAGCCCATGTAAAAATATCGAGGACGAGTATTTTTTCAGTAGTTGGTTTTAATTTTAATCACTGCATTCTTCAAATAGTCTATGAGTCTAGAACTAATTTCTGAGGGAACCTGCAATAACATGTACGCAGAAAAATTAGAGGTAGTTTTAATAAATTCTGATCAATCTGGCTACATTCAATGACTATCTGGAAAAGTTTCATATTCACTGACAAACACGTAAAACGTGCTATTTATCATTTGTCTATTTAATTTTGTAACTTCAGTAGACGACCTATGAAGTGATGTGTTTCTAGTAAAATTTTACAAAAACATTTTCAACAGAATCTTGCTTGTTTTCCATTGGCCCATGATTTTGGATCTGTGTCGAAAATCTCGTCCAATATTTTCAAACAGAAGAAAAACGCTACTTGCAGTTCCCCAATTCCCATTATGGGGCGCGTTCGACATTTTACTTTCTTTCCAATGCATTTTCAACGAACAGAAATCAGATCGATGAACTAAGTGCTAGCAGGTATTCCTCTGCCATAAAAAAAATAGATATGAACGTTAGCTTAACTTTTTATGCTCCTAGTGCCTAAACAGTGCCTAAAATACCAAAACAGAGGTGAAATTGCTGCATGTTAGCTTTATTTCATGCAGTGCAACCGTGCAGAAAGCGTGGCAACTGCCGACCACAACAAAAAGAATTGACCGAAGCAGCCTGTCGTTAATGCTTCGAGTCTGAATTGTAAGAAGAATATTGTCATGTCCGAATTGTTTTCATGTCAGAAGGCGAATAAACCCAGTGAAACATCCATTGCATTGATAACGTTTCAACTGAAATGTGGCAAATGGTTTAATCCCATTTTACTTTTATAATGATAAGAATTTCATTTTCTGTTTCAAACGCGACTATTAGTAAACCTTGTGAATTCCTTCAGTCAATTTTAATTAATTTGTTGATAGAATGTTGACGTTATAATTCATTTTAGCTCATAAATATTGATGACCACTGTTGGTTGGTAAGAGAACATTTACGGCTATTTGACCGTCCCGAAGAACCATTTTGCCGTTCATCATTTGGTAAAGTGTCCGAACAAAATTAACTTGTTCACCTATGAATATCAAGCGGCAACAAAATTCAAGTACGTAGCCAAAGCTCCTAGCTTGAGCAGCAAGTAAGAAGACGCCGTTTCAACCGAAGAATTTCGCTCTGACTGTCAACTAAGAAGTTCATCGCTTCATAGAAATATCTTCGATAAAATTGGTCAAGGAAAAACCAAAATAAAAGATGCAAACTACCTTTTAAACTCGTGTTTGTTCTGTGAAAATAATGGCATAACAATGATACTTACCCTATATTTGTTGTAAGTTTTGAGACTACGGGAAAAATGTTATTCTAATACGTTGAACATGTAACGCTTAGTTTGTAACTCAATCTGCTTCTATGCTCGTGGAGGCTGTAATCCTGCAAAACAAAACTTGTTTTTTAATTTTTTTTTAATTCAGGTTACTCACAAATAAGTATCGCTATCGTTTTCATGCATCACTTTTTAATAAATACTCGTAAATATCCATTTCATAAGCTTCGCAACAGATTCCCATTGTTCATCTCGAAATGGGCTCAAAATTACATTAGAACAATTCTATTTCCCCGTCCATCATTAGACATTGAATCCCATTTGGCGGAAGTTCCCTGTCATGAGGTAGCTGCACGATAAGCAGCACAAAAATAAGCTTGTTAAAGTAATGGAGCGGTCCGTGACGGACTGGGACGGGCTGGCATTAAGTAGTCAGCTCCGCCTCCTCATTAGCAGTCCGGGCCTCGTAACTGAGCCGCACTGACACTTGGAGACGCATTAGCGAGCTGCGTTGTTGCACCTGAAAAAATGCACCTCAAATTTGGGTTTTAATCATATATCAACAGCATGGCCTTGGAAAATAATGAAGCAATCAAGAAAAGAAATAATGCCCGGAAAAGTCCAAGAACTGCACACACGCAATGTACATATACACATGCAAAATTAAACTCGACAATGAGAACCAGGATTACAACCTCATGCAGTAAATCAACCAAGAATTTCTCCGAAAAATGAAGCTGATGATCACAGTTTTGAGGCTCTGTTAATTAGCTAGTACGAATATTATGATTCGCTCACCTCCGCTGCACTTGACATATAATTAAAATATTTTCGCCAAAGCTTTAGTAAAGTAAAGCCAGTGTAATTTCTTCCTGCAGGTATTTATCATTTTTGAGATGAAGCGTTCTAGCTCCGAAATTTCTTCAATCCTAATATGTGCATAGGAAGCAGCATACAGAAAGCACTAATGCAGTGACTATTATTGTGTTTCTGAGCATAATAAAACTGTTGGTAACATAACGCAAGTTTATTCCAACTGAAATAGAGGATTAAGAACAGTGGAGTGTATGATTCCTTACAGTACAATAAATTTTTTTTGAAAGAGAATTAGATTATAACGAGAAGTGAAATAGAGGATTTGTTGCTGTTACATAGATGATTAATCACTTTAAATTATATTATGGATGTAGTTCATCTCTCAATTTCCAGTTGACAATATCGCCAGCAAACGACTAATGTGAGGTGCATATCTTCTCACTAAATACACACGAGGGAGAAGGACTGGCTGAAGCGAGTTAGCTTAGAAACCAAAAACGAGGGCAGGGATGAGCTGGCGCGTGTTAGTTCAGAAATTATAGGTGAGGGAGGTGGTTTGGCTGAAGCGCGTTAGCTCAAAACTCAAGACTCGCGAAGGGTTATTGAACAGTGGTTCAACTGGATCTAAAGCAAGTCAGTTGGCAATGCAATGTGCACCTTTGGTAGCTAAAAATGTTGCACTTAATTAAAGCGTTCGTTTTCTTGGAAAATTTTTAGCTCTGCGTAAAGTGTGAGCTCGTTGATTCCTTGAAATGGACTTTAAATAAATTGATCAGCCATGAAGATCAGCCATAAACTCCTGAATGAAGCAAAAAATAAACTGATTTAGAAATATCAAACACAGCAAATTTTATTCGCATGCACCGCTAATGTAAAGCGTTGCTTGAGCTGTTCTCAAAACCGAGTAGAACGCTGATGATTTATTCTGTACACTTTTGAAAGGTATGCATTAGACTCGGGTGCTCCATTGAAAGTTTCATTTAAAATATTGTCGAAACAGCTTCACTGAACTTTCCTTGGTTGCTTTATAGAACTCAACAAACAAACAAAATGCACAATATTTTGAAAATAGTTTGTGCATTGCCTGAATGTACAACAGCCTGACAGTAATTTTAAAGGGTGCTAAAATTCAGAATTAAAATTTTAGGTGTCTGTGCAGGTCATCGAACTCAAAAAACAGTTCTGAACAATACAGAGTAAAACTCTTTGATATCTACAGAGCAAATGAGATCGTCATGAAAAAAATTAACGAAGCCTTTCATCAAACGATAAACTCTTTAGCATTTAAATTGAACTTTATGAGCGGGAAACTATTTCTTAAAACGGCGGGTTTTTAAATCAGAAGCGACATAATGGAAAGAATGAACATTAGGTGAAAGCTATTTGAAGATATTAAATTAATCAACTATGAATTTTAAGATTTTATCATCACAGCACCTATCCTGAGCGAATGCAATCGAAAGTACTCATGCAGTAACTATTATTTTACTTCTGTGCACATGAAAAACAATGAAAATGTTCATAGCATGAAGACTTAATCGCTCCATTTTTCACTCTTCAGGTCCTGATGTAAAAAGTACATCCTGTCATGATTGTATGGTAGGTTGACTGCGAGGGTTGGAGAACTTTTGTTTTCCTGGGGAGTTTTTTTGGTAGAGGTAGATGGACAACAGCGGCATACTAGCAGAAAACTGTCTAGATTTGCAACACCTCTTAGTAACGTTTTCGTCCTGCGCGCGTAGTAGCTTTTAATATTTCTGCCAAATAATTCAGAATCATTTAACCATTCTATAAATTTGCCTCCGATTTAAGGATTTTAGAGTCTCTCTTCATTTTAAGAAATAAGCCGATTTTAAACAACCAACTTAGTTCTTTTCCGTTGTCAATAGCTAACATGTAGTTTTTTTAGGTTAGGTTTTTGTTTTGCTTGTTTGTTCAATTTATCAACTTTCAAATTCATTTCATGCTTTTTTCAGGTAAATTTGTTTTGCTGACGATAAGCGAATGCTCGAAGCGTTCAATTTTATTGTTTTACTTACAATTTTTAATTCGAGTAAATGTTTTATACGGTATTTTTAGTTCTCTCCTTTTTACTTAAAATCAGGAAGACTCCCGATATCTTTTTTGCACATGTTCTAAAAATTTTTTCATATACGAGCTCATAAATGAGATACAAAGCGAACACCGATTAAACATTCTGTCGTAATATTCGCCGTAAAATATCATTCACGCAATACAAATATTTGGCTCATCCAACTTGCCATTGAACTTGTATTTAATGTTGCACAAGCATTAACTATTATTACGTTCTCAATGCATTTCCTCGCTAGAGACTTCCTCGTTTAAGAAGAACCTTTTCAGGAACAGCTACGCTTAGAAAATAACTGGTTGGTTATCAATAAATGACGATCAGTACCTAAAGGCTGTTTCGTTGCCTAAAAATTCAAGAACAGATTTACTTCCAATTAGTGATGTCATCTCTAGACTGGAGTTGCGCTGACCCGCACACCGTCACGCTGCTGGCCAGATTACAGGCTTCACCTGGCACACACAGCAGAAAACTTCTTCTCAGCTTGCACGCTGCTTGCTTTTCCATCAGTCTGGCCAACGAATTAACTTGCGCAGTTCATCTCTCAGCTCCACCAACGAATTAACCTGCGGTCAATGCAGCAGACCCACACGAAAATATTAGCCAGTGTTGGAGAAATAGAGTTACTCTATCTTAACGTCCAGCGCTGGCTTACACTCTGAAAGCTAGTTTTTTCACTCCTGTCATTTATGTAAACGTACGAACAGATTTTTACGATCCAATGTGCGAAATGAGCAGTAACCTCACAGCAGTGGAGGGCTCATGGACAGTTTTAAACCACTGTCATGATACCTACATGGGAGGCGCATAGTGCTGATCCCATCACCTGCAGAGCATCTTTCAGTTATTTTGACTTGTCGTGTCTCGATTTCTGATGTCCCTTGATTGATCTAGCTCTCTTGAGGTAAAATTACAGTGACTGCCGAAGCAAACCTAACTATAAATAATATTATTTTCTAGAAGATACGCATGTAGGTTTGCCAAAATTTCTACGAACAAGTCAAATTTTCATCGAAGGTTTATTTAAAATGTGATATGAACATTACGTGTTCAAGTAATATGCACGATAAAAGATTTTCAGATGGTGATTACAAAGGCTTTACCTGAAAGTATCACTCCAGCGCAACAGCTCACATTTAGCTTTAGTTTTCTGTAACGCTTAGTAAACGTTGGTCATTAATAAATATGAAAATGAACAAAACGATGATTTTATCACCGGTAGGTCAATGTACTATAACCCATCCATATCAGATGCTTCATAGCTGTGAAACCCGTACACATGCAAGTGCATTTGATTATACTCTCTTCGTTTGATTTTAATTAATTTTGTTAAAATAAGTTTTGGGAAGATATCGCGTTTCTTGAAGTATGTATACATCAGAGATATTTCCGACAATCTCATAACCGACAACGTTGAGAAACACAAACACGAAGTTCTACTCTACTCAAACACGAAGTTCTACTCTGGAACTTCTACGAAGTTCCAGAAGTTCTACCCCGTGTTTCAAATTGTAGAATGATGATCTAACGACAAGTTTTATGTTTGATTGAAAAGATTCGTTTTCTTAAACAGATAGACAAGTATCCCACTAACCAAAAATTAACCTTACTCATTAACTATATCATCATCGCTCTCAATTATTTACCTTAGCTCTCAAGCGGTGGTTATTTGTAACTAATGGTCATAAACAAAATTTCTCACATGCAGTATTGATCTGTGACCTCTACTTTTCATACAAACTATATATTTTATAGAACCATCCAAAACAATGTTGTTGCAGTCAGAAACCTCTTTTTAACTGTTACCTATGTAATTTGATCTAGAACATGAGAGATGGATTCCTGTAACGCTCACGGGGGTCGACTACGACAACACTAAACAGCTTATCAGAATACCTGCTTATCGAATTCCATGAGAATTATTTGATATATTTTGTGAATGTTTTTATCGCTCGAAGGAGTTGTTTCATTCCACTGCATTTGAATCTGATGGCGGTTTGACAGGATAAAGAGGCTGGGATATTTTTAGTCCTATCATGCCATAGTGAGAGATTGCGAAAGTTTTGCTTTTGCAGAGGGAACAAAAAACTTCTCATAGGTACGAAGTGGAAATTCTCAATTACTAGATAAAGCCCTAAACAGTAAACTTTCCATAAAGGGGGTTTTTGCTTTATAACGTTTTCGAGCAACATGTCGCGAATTGTACAACACTATACAAGCAAGAATTCACTGACCATCGTTGCCTTATCGGATACAGATCCGCAATTCCCACACGAGTCTTCCTGGTGTGAAACAAATGAAACGTACTTTTGGGAGTGAGTTTCGCGATGATTTGTGCACCGCGAACTCCTTGAAGTGTTGACATTTTTTGACTGGAAGTGGTGCCTCGACTGATCTGTAAATTTCAAACTGATGATTTTTGATGCAAAATATTCCGAACTCCGGAATACGTTGGGGGTCGTTGTTCATGAAATATAATATCGTCAGTCAAGACGCAGCAGTGTGTCGATAAGCAGCTACGTTTGATGCTGCATGCAGGCTAAATAGAGGAGGTGGTGTGCTCATGCTAAACGGCGGAGGTGGTGAGTGCACTAAACGGAGGTGTTGTGTGTGCTAAACGGAGGTGACGTGTGTATGGCAAACGGAGGTGAAAACACTTGTGAATGTTGATCGAAGAAAGAAGTGTGTGTGTGTGTGCTAAATGGAGAGGTGATGTGGATATGTTGAACGAAGGAAGGTTGGTGAGAGTGTGTGCTAAACCAGTGGTTCCCAAACAGGGGTCCCTGGACCCTTGGGGGTCCCTGAGAAGGCCCTGGGGGGTCCGCGACACAATGCAAAAAAAATTGACTTCAGAAAAAATGTGTGTAAAAATACACAACAATGATTCTCAATCATTATAGTAGGTGGTATCGATTTTTTGGTGTGCGAGAAGCCAGCGCTTCTCTTTTACATTTAGAGTACTGAAAACCAAAAACAGAGCACGCCAACAGGTGGACAACGACATGCGTATGGCACTAACTAACATCAAGCCCTGCATTAATCAACTGTGTAGGAGCCACCAAGCCAATCCATCCCACTCAACAAGAAATGCTTGATAGCTTTCGTGTTTAATTCTGCACTTTCTTAGGAAGGTATTTCGTTTTTTGGGGTTATTTGTGGTAACATTATTACATGCTGTACTGAGTGCAATCTTCCATCTATTGAAGCTGTTTCTATCAATTTTACTTTGAATTCAAGTTAATACAATCAACAATTTTGAAAATATTTTGAATGCTTATTTATATACTTTCTTTGTGTAGGAATATGCTAATAATAAAGTTATTGCATTATGATCATGTTATGGGTAACTTGGTTTGGTGATAATAACTTTTGATTGGCTGGGGGTCCTCGGATGGGACTTAAATATCTGGAGGGTCCGTGGCATGGTAAAGTTTGGGAATCTCTGCGCTAAACAAAGCAGGTGACGTGGGATTAGATCATTAGTAACTGATAAACTAGAAATTTCAATCATTTTACAGACTTTGTTTCCTTTGAAATAGTAACTACGCCACTGAAGCTGTATTTTCGACACGTAGATAAAAACCTCTCTCATATCCTTCATGGAGAGCGGGCTTTCGATGCGAGCAATTTTGCCATTTTTTGCAATGACTAATAGTTCCATAAAATTTTTATGCATGTTTCCACCATATTTGTTTGAGCCAATTCATTTTATTGTATTTGTTTTAGCTTACGTGTTGTGTTTGAGAGGAAATACATTGTGTAAAAAATTGACGTATAATTTGTAAAATTCAGGAAAACTTTATGATTAATTAGTGGGGAAATAATTTTTTGAAGATGAATGCTTTTCTCTTCGCAGCGAACATCATTGTTTGAGACATGGAGGTCATGGGACTCATTTCTGTTCAGGGGTATTTCTCATATTATTCATACCGTGCATTAATATTTCAAAATTATTCGCGTTTAATTGCGTACAAGAACTCATAATTTTGTTATCTGATAAATAAGTATCACTAGCTCATTGTGCAAAAATTTATTCGAAAAGCGGCTATGATCAGGTGTCACAAATAAAATTTGTGTAATTTTTAAATTAGTAATTTTTTATTATTCAAAACCAGTATAAGTTAGTCGTTGAGCGTTGCGTGCAGTGTCAGAGGGGAGGAAAGTGTCAATCGCATCTTCAAATTTCCAGTTTTGCCATTGGTCCTCATCTCGTGGCACTCGTGCTGAGGGGTCGAAGGCCGACGCGTCATTTGTTGATTGGGGCAGCGGCGAAAGGACTGGGAATCTTCCTGCTTTGTAAAAAACAGCCCAATCGTCTAAACCATATGTTTAAGAAATTGGGTGCAGCAAGCATTCGTCGTAATATAAAGCATGCTCTCAAACTTTTATGCAATTGAACTTTCAGTTCTTGCGCAGATTTTTCTTGATTTATGTATAATTTTTAGCAATATCGCACCTGAGATGATCAATTTCAATTCTTTTAGAAAAATTTTCCTTTAGCGGGTAGAATTATTTTCAAAAGATTCATTTCATTTCGGCAAAATAAGGAAGTTTTTCTTAAGCACAAATAGGAGCTTATTCCGTACACTAAAAATAGTAGCAGATTGAACAATTGGAAATAAGTCTGGTAAAAAGTGTTCTAGAAGGGAGCTTAAGAAAAAGTAATAGTCAGGCTGAAAGTGAACTTCGTTTGATAAAAGTATCTGATGAATTACGTTAATTACTCAGCAAGCAAGGAAGTGAGATTCCAATGGACGGAGTGCACCATAATTCACATTCTACTTCACGGCTGCACAATTGAAGTGATTATGAAGCAGCATAGAGCTCAGGGTCGAGTGAATAAATGCTGACTCATGTTCGTATACAAGCTGGGAGACCCATCTCATTGGAGCATTAGAATGCCGTCTTATTAATACCAGCAACTCCTACTTTACCACTTAATTTCGTGAGCGGCAGTTGATCTTAATTTCACTGAAAACGCCAGCACAATTCACTTGGCGTTGATAAACAGTCGCTGCGACTGAGAGTTATGATATTCATTATTAGGTTCAAAGATCGTTTTGTTCTTCATCGACTCTCACAACCTCAGTCTCTGTTACATCCTTTTGGATAAAGAGTCATCATATTGTGTCGAGATTGCCAATTATCATTTTCGAGATCTAAAACGAAAATCCTGCATGTTTTCACATTTTAAAAATGAAAGAGCAAGACAAGCTACCTCAATCATTCAATTATCTAAGGTATTTATTCGAATAAAACCCAACTTCAAACGTTTCGGCCACACGCCATCATCAGTGATAAGAATTCTGAAAAATACAAAGTAAAAGGTGAAAATAGACTATTTTACAATGACAAATCTAAAAACAAGCTATAAAATTATGTTAAATGCAATTATCTATTTACTATGGCTAAAGGAAATGAACTAAGAGTGTTGTTTAAACCCGGCTTAAGTTTAAAAATGTACAAGGACTCTAAAATGCGCATATCTGTATTAAACTGTGATTTTGCTAAGATTGAAAATTGATTGATGGAAATTGCATTATCGCACTCGTCAGAGTGCTCTCGAACGGCGGAAAATGGGGGCTTTGATAAAATTGACCCTGTTCTAAAGCTCCTACCAAAATGCTCGCAAACTCGAGTACGAAGAGTACGGGATGTACATCCAATGTACTCTGATGCAAAACGTGCACAACTAAACTTATAAACAAGAGTAGCTTGCATTCCGGCAGGAAGCTTATCTTTATAATTAAAAAACGACGATATTCTAAAGTTGTTCACCAACAGGGAACATTGTCAATTTTATCAAAGCCCCCATTTTCCGCCGTTCGAGAGCACTCTGACGAGTGCGATAATGCAATTTCCATCAATCAATTTTCAATCTTAGCAAAATCACAATTTAATACAGATATGCGCATTTTAGAGTCCTTGTACATTTTTAAACTTAAGCCGGGTTTAAACAACACTCTTAGTTCATTTCCTTTAGCCATAGTAAATAGATAATTGCATTTAACATAATTTTATAGCTTGTTTTTAGATTTGTCATTGTAAAATAGTCTATTTTTACCTTTTACTTTGTACTTTTCAGAATTCTTATCACTGATGATGGCGTGTGGCCGAAACGTTTGAAGTTGGGTTTTATTCGAATAAATACCTTAGATAATTGAATGATTGAGGTAGCTTGTCTTGCTCTTTCATTTTTATTACGATTGCTACGGCTCCCTGATGACTTTTATGTTTTCACGTTTTCTTTTGAGTTCACTTGAGTAAATTAAGGCCACAAAATTAGTCCATAAAATTAGCTCACATGATTTTTGTTCCGGTCCTCTCAACGACACAAGTCTTACAGAATTAAGAATTGCCGCTATTCCTCAAAAAGTCTCTCGAAACTCAATGTCTCTAATGGTTTCTGCAGTTCGGTGCAGGGAGTGAACTTTTCCATTCAGTCCAATAGGCAATATCCAGTCTTAGCAAAGATCAATTGCGGCTGCTAGCAATTTATTACTATGAAACCTGCATGCGTCTCACTAGAGTACAGGCTATGAAAAACACGATTTTTAAGTAGTAATCACCATTGCATGGTGGCCAAATGCAGTCGATGCCACTCAGGGGAGTATAGTGACAGTAAAACAGCAGCCGCACTCACAGTCAAGGTGAAAACTGCGAAAAAAATTGGTGAAACATTTTCACGGAAACTGCAAAAAAATTGAATATTTCACCTGTGCTGCGTTTTTTTGATACTACACCGAAGTGTTGTGTAATGCGTCAATATTAAGTAAAGAAAATTTGCTTTCAGGTGAGTGCAAAATTTGGTGAGAAAAAAAATATGGACGGACCCCACGTGAAAATATCTTCCTACCATCATTTTAGTTTTTTGTGATTAAATAGGTATCCCCTTTGAACATGCCCATCTCTTTTGATTATGTTTGGGGAAAAAGGTTCGATGAGCGAATGGTATGGATCACTGATTAGTCTGCTCGAGGGTTACCTTCTGAAACCTCCAGGTTTTCTTTAGAGTAAAACTACTTAATGGTGAGAGTCATCATACCACCCATCTTTTGTAACCACTCATCCTTCATAAGGTTTCATTTTAGAACCATGTGAAAAATGCTTCCAAGGGTAAATGCAAATTTTACGTGCAATTTGATCTGCCATTTCCTAGCTCCACGCGACAGGGATTTTTCTTCGAATTGGAATTCGGCGAAGTTTCATAAGCCCTTTTAAAAGTTTCAGGAGCGAATTAAGATCTAAAAGTTGCAGCTTTATCGTACAACATATTATTCATTTATAACTGACGTAAGGTACTGTGAAAAGCAAACTTTTTGCTTCGTAGGTTTCTCGGCCCTAAATTTCGTTATCCCTACATACTTAGCAATTGCAGCGGTCGTTCAGTTCCGAACTAAATGCGCAACAATCAAGTCTGTGCAGCCCTCGACCCAGATCAATGATTTCAGGCATAGCAACGAAATTTGAGCGCTTGCTCACGCTTCCGTATCTACAGTTCACCTGAATTTGAGCTTACGAAAGTTGTTGAATTTTGAGAATACTGTAATGGGACCGTGGATTGATCACGAAGAGTTTTGACTCATAACACTGCACAATCTTTTCAAATTACGAGTTCATTCTTTGCTAATGGACACCTCTGAGTCAAATCTTGACAGCCTTGAATCGATTTCCTGTTTGTGGATCGTAAAATAAGTGTCAAACATGATGAATTTTCGGTAGAAGTCATGCAAGTAATCTGGAATGTTGGTCGGTTCACCTCGGCAGAAGCAGCTGCAAACATCAACAACAGTCTTCAGTAATTAACGTGAAGCTTGACCTCGTAATCATTTTGAAAGGCTCCACGCATTACCAGCAGAACTCTGTACTATGAAATAATGTGTGAAATTCAAGAACATTACCGCTGAGAATGAGAATCATGATGCATCACTCCACCACTGACTTGATAGTAACTGGCAAGGTCCAACAGAATACGGACACGTTAAGTTTGACAGATCACTGCGAAATAAAAAGTATAAACCTGATATCAGTTAAAGATTTCTCAAGGTGAAATGAGGAGGAATTGTTTTAAGATCTCACAACGTTTTCTCAAAGAATGAGTGATAACAATGTGTGCAGCCTTTTGTGAACTATGATGAAAGAGATCAGCAGCCTATATTTTAAAAAGTGAAAGTTGTTAATTACACTAATACCATGAAGTTGAAGATTTTTTGAACTACTTCTTACCTAATACCTGGCCGTGTTTCATCTAAAATGTTTGGGAATAAGGAAGCTTAATTTAAACTTTGCAGAAAACGTCTGATCGCTTTCCATAATTGTCACAATGAGTGCCAAACGGCGTCCGCAATGAGCACCATTGGCGTCCGCAGACGCTGAATGCCGTGAGGAGTACCGCAATACGATCCCTAACTGGAAAATAAGCTTCTGCATAATGAACGAGCTTGTTTGTACACTGTATGAATTATATCTCAAAAGAAATGTCTTCAATAAGCGAAAAATGTGACACTTGTTTTTCATGATTAAAGCCAGACATATTTACCTACATATTTTTTTAAATGCGCAGAACATGTTTGACCATGTTTGGCTCTCTCCAAACGGTACTAGCGTAAGGGTGCCTGCACACTAAAAGATTTGAAGCGAGCAAGCTAGCGAGCTTGAATTGATTAACATGGATTCCTATGGGAGTCCACACACTGCAAGCAAGCAAGCGAGCAAGGGAGAAAGATTGAAGATTGGCTGAAGCTAGAAAGCGACTTCAAGATGGTTTCACGCTTGAAAGCTGCAGCGGGTAGCCTCTGGCCATGGTAGACCGTGCGTTTGGCAGTGTGCAGTGAGATGTCGACAAGGGAGGTGTGCTGCTCAATTCTTCCAGCATAGACTGAACTCCTTATATCCAAAGTTAATGCTGTACTGTGCCTTTTGAACTCAAAAGAGCCACAGCACAGTGACAGATAACATGTTTTAAAGCAATAGGATGAACTAGGAATGAAATTCAACGTTACAAGCACATGCTTGTACCGATTTTTTTTGTGATAGACCTCTCTCCATGACATTTAGGAGTCAACTGGCTATCTTTTGGTGTGCGATAGATCTCGCCTGACATCTTTCTCTCTTGTTTGCTTGCTCGCTTCCAGTCTTTTGGTGTGCAGGCACCCTAAGGCCGCGGCCAGACAAACAGCAGTGAAGCAGGGCTGAGCAGAGCAGTTTCGACCCTCTGGTAGCTGCTAGCTGACGCTAGTAAGTTAGGCGGCCAAACAAACAGCAGTGGCAGTCCTGAGTCCGTAGCAGTTGCAATTTTGGCGCCACGAGAGCGCTACTCTGTCACTGTAGTTAACTCAAATTTTGCTTATTAAATTACTATAAAACTGGCAATATTTCATCCCACTAAATTTTTTAATATACATTTCTTTACTATGCATTATCTTGTTAGCATTACAAGTACATCCGTACACTATCGTATGGTACGTTTGATTTCCCTGTGATATTTCTACCCACAATGATTGAATTGGCTTTGATACTGTTTTATAACTGCT